>JAZDUA010000093.1:1057500-1350000 GCA_038098605.1 Gryllus longicercus | reverse complement strand
GGGAGACGGATATACGACCCAACGGACTGCGGCGCACGTGCGGGTTCGAAATAGGTCATACCGTTTTGTTTTGTTTTTTTGCCGGTAGGGACAAGAACCTCGCCCGCGGCAGGAAACGAACATTTTTGGCTGTTAGGAAGAATCCCGCGTCATTGGTCGAAGCTCCGCCCCGCCACGATCCGCTAAAATTTGATTCAATCAGAAGGAGGCTCACTGAAGAAGGGGGGGGGGGTACCAGAGTTTTCGTGATGACGGGAGAGAAGCTCCAAAAGCACTAACTCTCGAGATTTCGCGAAGAGAGATTCAGTTCCAAAAACAGTAACATTCGAGAGGCATAGTTTCTGGCACTTAGAAAATATTTTCGCTGGCCGTGAGCTGCACTCGCACGTCAATGACAGTCACCGGTGCGCAGTTGCACTCAGTTACGTGCCACAGGCCGGGTTAGCCCGCGCTATTGTAGTGGGCCGTCCGCGATCGCTTAATTCAGGAATTAGATGAATTCCAATTAATCATCGCCGACGCGAATCGTGGATGCCTGAAGGTCGGGGCTGGGTCCGGCCTGAGCAAGGGAAACGAGCGCGGCGACGCTGGAGCGCGTCCGTGGTCTTGGCTGCAGCTGTCCGGGGCGACACGTCCCTACCCGTTGGTCAACAACACCACCAGCTGAGTGTGTTCTACTGCCCGGACCACAACAAGAATGGTATTCATCAGCTTTATTCCCGCTAAAATGTGGTAGGACAATAATTGAGCGAAGCTGGAGAGAAGATGCAATTGTAAAATATTGTGTAATCACCCATCATTCATAATCATACATGAGATATTAAATGTTTGTTTGTCAAAGTTTAAAGACGATTATTGAAAAAACCCATGCCCGCTCCAGAAGCCACACACACGTAAGGGTTACAATAAGCTAATATCAAAGTTTGGAAGTATGCTATTGGAGATACCGACAGGGCGATACCCTCCGTAGGGCACCTATCGATAGGCTGAGCAATCGACTGACGCTTCTTTGTTCTCTGTGACTACAGCGGCTCTTTGTCTCTGACCGTCGAAGTGAACGCATTTGGCTTGGTGTGTGCTAACAGTGTATTGTGCATCACGAGTTGTAATCCGCCTACAATCAGGCGAACATGTGTGTCGATACCTTAGCGTGCGCGTTATCCATAATTCCAATGGGTTATGGGCCCAGAATAACGCGAATAGATACGCGAGGGCAGTTTGAACACGTGCGCGAAGTCAGGTTATAGTTTTCCTTTGTCTTAAAACACATACGCCAAAAAAATGAACACTCCAGCGTACGGTTTGAAACTAAGACACCTGGACGATGCCTAGGGTTACGTGAACGGCACGAAAGTGAAGCCAGAGGCAACAGGTGCCAACGCCGACGCCATCGAACAGTGGATGGAAGCCGACTTGAGGGCAAGTCAGACATCATCCTCGTCATATGTCAGACCAAGATAAAGCAGATAAAGGGATGCGACACGTCGCGCGCTGTATGGAGAAAGTTAGGGGAAATCTACCAGTCGACAGGTCCAGCACAAAAAGCCACGCTCTTGAATCTATGCGAATGCAAGATACGGGAGAATTCGCTCGTGAATTCGACGTAGTGGACAAACTATCGGATATGGAAGTAAACACCAATCAAAACTTGCTAACGGTATTCGTGCATTTTTCCTCACAGTTTCGACAATTTTCGGTGGGCGATCGCAACACACGATAACTTGATGGCTCCAGATGTCCTGAGAATCAAAATCGGAGAAGAGTTTGAATCACAGAATGACGCCAGGAGAAGTGCAAATCAAAGTGCGATGGTCGCCGGGAAATTCGGGGAAGGCAGATCGAATGTATCGAGAAGTCGGAAAGGTATTCCACAATGTAGTGAAAAGCAAAGATTTTTTTATCCTAAACGTTAGAATTGCCTAAGACCTAAGGGTTCAGCAGACTTAGACTAGGTGCCGAAGACGCAATTCTATATGTGTCAAGGGACACACAGGAGTTGAGTTTGCGTACCGGCGGCAGCGAAGTCATGAATGCATGGTGCATCGATAGCGGATGCACTTTACACATATGCAAGGACATTCACTCTTCCAAGGTTATCGATGAAACTGGGCCACGAAAAATAAACCTGACCGAAAACGCGCGCACAGGAAAACGAGGGAAAATGGATGTTTAAATAAGGCTAGAAGTGAATGGAGGCGCAATACACATTGCCTTCAATACACATTGTCTGTGCCTGACCTGCGCACTAACTTCATGTCGGTGAGCAAGATAATGAACAAGGGGAACAGTGTCCTTTCCCGGAAGACGAAAGCAGAGGTTCTAGTCGGCCACGGCCAAGAAGGTGCTGCTCACCGCGGGAACGACCTTTACTTCTGTGCACAAGAGCACGGTGAGAGCGCGAAGATTGCCAACGACGAAGACGTGCAGAAAGGACCACCGGAAAGCAACTCCTTTCAAGACTGGCACATCTGTCTTGAGACATTTAAAAGTTCCGCATTTACGCGACGCTGTGAAGAGTGGACATCTGCGAGGTATCGTCGTCAACAACACGACCAAGATTTCGAATGAAGAGTTTGTCTGCAGAGGAAGATGTGGCGAACCCCGTTCCTTATTGGCTTCAGAACGTTCATCTGCCGCTGGTGACTTGATTCATTCCGACAGGGACTAATGCGCGTGACATCGCATGGGAAGAACAAATATTTCTACACGCTTATTGATCATTCGCGCTGGTGTGAGGTAATGTTCCTGAAGAACACAAGCGAAACTATCAAAGAATTTGACAGCTGCAGGGCCGCAATGGACACTCAGCAGGGGAAGAAAATAAGTGCCTCCAGTCATGTAAGGGACTAGAGTACGAGAACCAAGAGTTCGACAAATTACTGAAGAGGAACGGCATCTCACGAAGGTTAACGGCATCGTATAATCCGGAGCAGAATGGTGTAGCCGAAAGGAAGAATAAGTCACTGATAGATACGGCAAGATGTTTGTTAATCCATTCAGGACTGCCCTCCTCTCTGGGCTGAGGTAGTGAACACAGCAAAGTTCATGCGCCCCTCGCGAAGACTAAACGGGATGTCGCTGAATGAACTGTGGTTCGGAAGGGCACCAGATGTATCCGACGTCCAAGAGTTTTGGTAGTGAAATCTTCGTCATGGACAGGTCACCGGGAAGACGTAAGCTCGAGCCGCGCTCCAGAAAGGGCTCCCTTGTGGGCTACAGTGTGGAGTCAGGGATACCGAGTGAGGGGAAGGTCGAAGTATCCAGAGACCTCAAGTTCCTGGCACAGCCGCTGATGGAATCCAACACCAAGTCCGAAGACTTCCAAACGGAGGAGCATCATGCTCAAAAGCTCCCATAGCTGCTGAAAAGGGATGAGATAGAAGCCGATGTAAATCCCTTCACTGAATTGAACATCAGCCGGGATCCTCCCGCTTGCCCAAGTCTGAACAGCAGAGATAAGGTAGTAGAGGACGATTCAGACGGCGAAGATTTTTTTGTGAATTCGTGTCAGAGGAGCCAGTCAGACGGTGAGGATTTTCGTGGATTCGCACCAAACGAGCCTGTGACTGTGGTCAGGCGGCTACCGGGAAATCCTATAACAGGGAATGTTCAGGATGACCGCCGGTAACCCAAATTTATTTTCCCTATACTTTCCCTGAGGTACTATATTTCTTCCCTGTGTTTCATGTACCATTGTATTACTTATGTAATTGCACAATTTTTTATAATAATCAATTACAAATAAATGCAGATTTCTCGTATTACATGCATGCATATTATATATATATATATATATATATATATATATATATATATATATATATATATATATATTGTGTAATTTTTCACAAACAAAATAAATTATAATTTGCTTTGGTCACATTTGAAATTAATTACAAAACCAATGATCTTTATTAAAAATGTTTTGATATTTTTTCTGCAATGTTTTAATTTTCATTTCGAGTTGAGCTTGCTTAACGCGCAATTCTTCTTTTACTTACGCAGTAAACAAAATGCGCGATAAAACAGCGAATTATCGGCAGAAAAACTCTTATTGCTGGGCTCTGACAACGATAAAGTGCACAGATCCAGTTGCTAAATTTACAAACCAGTGGTAATACAACAGGGCATACTCTCGCCTTTAGTAATAGTTATGTAATACTATTTATACCACAATTTCTCTCTGAATTTATACATCTGTCATTTTTCCTAAAACTCATTACAAATCGTACATTGGGTGAAAAAATTAAATATTTCCAAGCAAATATCAAACACAAATTTCACAATTATAACTACTTTTCATACAGGCAAATCATGTCCCAACAATAAGACGTAATGTGCAGAAATTAGCTGCAAATTTATTGTAGCATTCCAATTAGAATTTCCCTGAGGGCTAGCAATTTTTGTATCACATATTTCAAACAGGTATAAGTAATTTGTCAAAGATTATTTTGTGTATAACATAAGCTCGAATGTAAGAAACAAAGAAATATGAAATTATATATAAATTCCAACTTACGTATCATCAATCTGCCAGGAATTACGTTCACGAAGTGCACTAAATTCGGAGTGGGCGATTGTTTGTGGATCATTACACAAAACATACTTATTTTAAGAAAATTCAACACCACCTTTGCAGATCTATTTTTGGTGAATACATTCCATTAAGACATAATTTTATCTTTCAGAATGGTAGTTATAGGACCTCGACATTTTTTTCTTGTTTTCGAAAAATCAGGCATTTCAAAGAACCTCACGAGAATGAGACCTGCACCATTCTCTTAAGCGTCCTTTACGCTAAGATCTCAATATAAAAAAACGTGTCTCAATATAAGAAAAAAAGGTTTAAAGAAAATAAAAATTGCCAATGTTTGACACTAAATTTCGCAAAATATATTCATGTTTTTGAAAAATTGAACGTGACATTATTTTTAGATCTATTTTCATGAACACATTTCATTAAGAAAAAAATGTTTATCTTCATAATTGTAGTTGTATGAAGACGCCGAAAAAATGGATTTATTAAGTTTTCGAAAAATCAGGGAACTTTCAAGGAACATGAGACCTGCACCATTTTCTTAAACCCCCTTCAGTCTATCTTTCAACAAAACTTCATCGAAAACGATGAAGACGTTTTTTTAAAATTTGGAAAATGTCCTAGGGGCTTCATGTAAAGTATTCCCCAATAAAAATATGTTTCGAATTCAAGGGGCCGCGACATCGGCCAGATTGGTGGGGTATAAACATTTTGAAGAAAATCAGCTGAACGGTTTAGCTCGCTAGCGTTGTTCACAGACAGACCGACGGACGTTTCGCCGTCAATCGATTTTTCTGTATCAAGGTCCTTCAAAAGGGATTCTGGCAACCCCGTGTGTTAGATTCCCCCCCCCCTTAATTTAGCAACTGGATTCATTCACTTTTTCGTTACCAGGGCCCAGTAATAAAAGTTTTTTCTGCCCAAAATTCGCCATTTTTTGCACAGCATTACATAACTCTCTGCACGGCGTACGCGATAGCGAGAAAGTAAAAAAATCCTCTCACACGTGGTGTAGCCAGAATCCGTTTTGTAGGCCCTTTATACCGAAAAATCGACTGACGGCAAAAGGTCTGTCAGTCTGTCAACAACACTAGCGCCAAAACCATGCGTACGATTCCGTTGTTTTTTTTATATATTTTTTTTAAAATTTTTTCATACTGAATATACCTCTGTCGATCTGGTCTGAGTCAAAGCTCTTCTATTTTGAAACAAACATTCATTCATTCACTTTTGGGGGGTACTGTATATGAAACTCTTGGAACATTCTCAAAATTTCATCAAAAACGATTCCACGTTTTTTCTTTCACTTTCTTGTAAGAATAGAGTAAAATAGAGTTATAAAGACGGCATATGTCCAAATTTTTACTGTTAACTTTCAATTTTCTATAATTATTTTAATTTTTTCGGCGTCTCCCTACGACAAAATTGAAAATTTTTTGGACAATTTTGATAGTTTTCGCGCAATATTGCAATATGTGCAATTTTTAAATATAACAAAAAAGATTTTCTAAAAAAACAGCTCCATTTTTTTAAAACTTTTCTTAGCGATAGTGTTAAATGAACTCTATGAGATGACATAAACGCCATTTTCCTCTATTCATTTCTTTTTTGAAAAATTACAAAAAAATAATTGTTATGACTAGTCTCATGTCGTTAATAGCGGCGATTTCGGCCCTATTAATACTAATTAGCGACGATTTATTCACATAATTGCATTTACGAGTACATGAGAATGATGTCTTATAAAGTTTCCCGAAACCGCAAGCCTTTTCTGTTGAAACGAGTTCAAAATTCGCCATTTTCAGAAATCCTCAAACACCATTTCCTCAAAAACGATTCCAAATTTTTTCTTCAAACTTTTCGCGGGTATACTGGGAATTCTACTGTTTAAGATGATACAAAATTCATTTTCCTGTATTCTTAAATTTATTTGTTTTTTAAAAAATTACACAAATATAATTTTTTGAAATGTCTCTCACGCCTTTAATAAGCACATTTCCAACTGTTAGTATACATTAGTGCATTGTTGTGTCGAAGGATTTGGAAATACTTCCAATAAAGTTTTTAGAAAATTCAAAATATTTCTGTGAAAAAGAGCAAGTTTTACATTTACAGTAACGATTAAATGCTATTTTCTCATAAACGGCTCTTCTCTTCTATAATATTCTTAAAGTAATATTTCGGATCTACTACGAAACCGAAAAATTGAGAAAATTACAAAAAAATGTACTTTGGGTTGCTATAGATGGCAGCTGGCTAGAGAATGTGGATAGTCGAGCTAAAAAGAAATTAGAAAAACAAGTACGACAAAGTCTGTGTCATTCTGTAACACCACTAGTTTCTTTATTCAGAGCTATCAATTTCGCTGCATTTCTCTTCTCCTCTCACACCAACTCCGTTTCTCTAATTCCGTTTCCAGTCGCTTTCGTTCTTCAATAGCCGTTTTCTGCTTAGCTCTAGCCCCACGAGCACAGCAACGCAAGTCTCGATTGACAATGATAGCATTTTTTCTCCACCTGAAGTTTAAGATTATATTATCGAATGCCAGTTGTAGTCTGAACGTGCGCATGCGTAGATCCTATAATAAACGACGCGGGCACAAATTTCACGAACACAATGAAACAAATTTAAAATCATTGGCTGCCTTTTCCTCTTAAGGCGGCTCCACATATGCGGCATTCTGCGAATCCCGAGCAACCTCTCGGCGACTCCCGAGTAGTGTGGACGGGTTGCTTGCGATTCGCCGAACATTCGGTATTAGCCCTACCCACCGTGACGTTATAGTTTATACTAAGCGTGAATTTTCAAATACATTAGACCAGGAGTGTCCAATTTGAAAGGCCTCAAGGGCCACAACTAAAACCTTTAACATGATTGCGGGCCAAAACTTTCATTACTCGGGCAATCCACGCGTGGCTTCCCCATAATGTTGATTTGGGCAGTTTACCTGGATGCTCTGAAACGGGGATTGGGAGTGGACCCATGCGGGATAACAGGCCTTACTATGCATAACGGAGTGAAACACTTAGATGATTTTAAATTACTGGATTTACTAGAACAAAATCCGTACTAAATCTAAACTTAACCTATTTTTACATTGAAGGGGTTTTGACCCCAGTAGGGCGCGAGCGCTTGGCGCACAATGTTCTCGCACGGTAAGGATGCGAGAGACTTTCACTTTCTACTAATTACCTTTCACGGGTTACAATAAATGGCACTGCGGGTCGGCAGTTGGACAGCCGTGCATTAGACTGTTTTATAGAGTATCGTGTAATTTGTTAGTTTATGACTTAAAATGACTTAATTAATTTAAAATAGTTATTTAAAAATGATTCTTATAAATAATAAAATTTCTTATAAATAATTTTATCATTAATTATTAATTCCGTCTATTGCAAATAATTGTTAGCTCGAATTCTACGTCGACAATCAATTTTTGAACGTAAGAACTTTTTTCCCCTGTATTTTTTCTGAAATTGAAATTCCCGGTTTTCCTTGTATTTTCCAGAAAGAAGTCACCCTAATGTTGCAAAAGCAACTTACCAGCTGGCTAAAAGTGTGTACATTGCTTAAAAAAGGCTTAATTCCGCATAAAATATAAAAGTTCACTACAAAATGTCAGGACAATACAAGGAACAAACATATTTATAATAAACGCAGAGCTGACTGTTAAGGGATCAAGAAACACACACAATTGTCCTTATCTCTCAAATAAAATTATAAAATCAGCTTTCTCAAAAAACAAAAACAAAAAAACCTTTGGGAGCGCGAAATCGTCATCGCCGAGCACCTCCCATAAGGAGTTGCCCAGGCCATATCTTTGTTGACTGCCATCGAATTTCGTACAATGCAGCAGGATGTGTTCCACGGCATGAACCGTCCTGTGGCAGAGACCGATTCGAAGGTGGATGAAAATGACACCCTCACGCCTCGATGGTCGGAATGAGGAACGCCAGGGTTCACAGAATCCTTTATCACACTTGGTGTTTTGCCCCTGTTGGCCACGCTCTAAAGATAAATCGTTTCAAGCAAGCCTTAACATCGGACGATGGTACAGAAGGAATGTTAATACGAGTCTTCCACATCACTGATTTCGCCGACTGGTCAGCAAACTCATTCCATGGGATTCCCACATGGCCTGGAACCCAATTTGGGTACCAGATCATAATGGCGAGGCAAGAAACGATGAATCCTTGTTTGAACTGATTTCGTCGGGAAGTCTGAGGAAGAACGGGAGACAGCTTGAAGAGAGCTCAGAGAATCAGAACAGAGAACTACTCGCTGCAGTGTCGCTGGCTCCTCGTACTTCGGGGCTTCGATAATTGCATATATTGCTGCAGTGAAAGCACGGCACTGGAAATGGAATCGATGTGACTTTGTCACCCTGACACAGTAAAAGCTACATTCAGCTGCGTCATTGCACGATGAACCATCTGTGTACAAGATCTATACAGGCTTCCCTCATTTCCTGAAACTGCATCTGCAAACAAACAAGAAGACTAGTGGTTTGTTTACGAAGATCGAAGTCCGAGGTCAATACTGGGGCGGAGGCGTTTCCCAGGTGGGATGAGGTTTCTAGGGAGATTCATAGGGAAAGAAGTCCGAAATGAAGGTCCCGCAAAAGATTTTGCAATCGAATACCTGGGACCGAGGTAGCAATGTTCGAAAATTATGAGGTCTGCTACTCAGGATGGAAAATTCGGCGACAAGGATGGTTAGAGACCTGACACCTTAGCACCATAAGACGCCAATAGAATATTCCGCCTTCTTTTTAAGGATCGCTCCCACGCCTCAGCTAGAAGGCACTCGATTCGGCTGGTGCGATACGCACCTGTTTAAAGACGGATACCGGCGGAAGCGGTAAGAAATGTTTTCTTAGTACATTGTCTGATACTTTGCGATAGATGACACATTAAAATATGAAAAACAGCATCTTTCAGAACGATTTTTTTCTGTTTCGGTAGCTTATGTAACCGTTTGTAAATCAATAAACGTAAACATATCATTTGGGTTTCACAACAGTCGTAATTTCATAAAATTAAATAATATAGGCTGATTTTTTTCACTACTGTTTATTAATCAGACCGATGAATTAAAATTTGTTAAAGGATATTTTTATTATTTAAGGTGCAAACACTACTTGGGTTTGCTATACTTTTTCATAACGGTGGCTCGGATAAAAGTTTTGAGGACGGGCCCGAACTCAGTTTTTTACGCTACTGACAACTGTGTTAATATGGACTGAAATTGTGGTATTAAAATTTTACGTAACATTTAGTGAGACAAGAAAGGAAACATACATGTTGTAGCACTACCAGATTCAATGCTACCCACCATGACTGATTTACTATTCTTTATCCCTATTCACTCAGATTATTTTAACAGTGTCTTCACTGTACCTATTACTAGACTTCAACAACAAATATTATGTTTCTTTTCATCTCTAACTCATCAAAAACCTCTGTTACACTTTAGCTATATAAAACAGTTTCTGTTCTCTCCAGTGTTCTGCTCTGTTCTACCTCAAATTCTCATTCCTCAAGTTTCCTTCCCTTGCTACAAAAAGCAAATACTATACATTTTGGCCTACCATTTTGTTATTATCAATTTGTCATTATGAATGTTTCTGCCATTTCATAATAACACAATAACCACTTACCAAGTGCAACAGCCCAAACTGCATCATAGGCAAGAGGAGCTTCCTGATAGCCTTCCGGGTAGCGTTTATTCTGAATATCGTATCCTTTGCTAAGGGCATCATTCAACCTCAAACGAAAGTCTTCTGATGTCTGAAATTTTTGGAATATATTTATAATTAAAGATTTATAAATCAAGGAGTAAGTTGTATGAGAACCACAACTAAATGGGGAAATTCATAAGAAATCAATATTTTTAAATTGAAAATGTTTTCCAATAACTCTCTCAACTTTTATAGAATGAAATACTGACCATTTGACCACTAAATTTCAAATTCATTATCTAAAATTCACTCTTCCTTACCATTCCAGATATAGTACGCTGATTATTCTGATTCCACATTAGGGCTTCAGTTGTCAAGTGACCCTCAGCAGCCATGCGCATTTCTTCCTTGGAGCATTCAATTTTCTCTTTTTGCAGATTAACTTCGAACCAATTATCTTCATACCAACCTATTGAGAATATATGTCATTTGAAAACAAATCTTAACATATTTTGTTTGTGTAACAAACTGCACAAACATTAGATGCAGAATCATATCTATATTCAAACATGAGTAATTTCAACTCTTACAGTATTACATAGTAACTGCAAGTCCAACAATTTCAAGTTAAGAGTCAACACTTCAGAACCATTATGATGAACATATTGCAGGCACTACTACAAAGAACATTCCTGTAGATTATTTGATAACTGTATTACAACAAAAAGAGTGGAAACACATTCAGTCTAGTGTAATATAGAAAATCAGCGACTATGGATAGCGTAATTTTGACTAGTGTAATTTATAAAATCAGTGAATAATAATGAACAATTGAACAACTCACGCTACCAACTACCATTGCCACCAGGAATTTTAATCTACTTGGTGAGGGGAACTTCCCACCGCTATGCATGATGCGTTCCCACAACTTGCGATGATTAGATTTGTAATGGTGTGTATATATATATATATATATATATATATATGTATATATATATATATATATATATATATATATATATATATATATATATATATATAACGAATATTGCATCATCTGCCCGGATTCGCTGCACGGATTGGAACGGTTGGAACTGCGCGAACTGGACGGTTCCCGGAAGAAGCGAAAACGCGCGGGAAGGACGACGAGATGGCCAAATCAGGCTCCCGACGCGCCCGCTACGCTACCAGCTCCTCCACAGGAACAAGAAAGCTCCGTCGGTGCGGTGAGTGCGCCAACAGATTCTGGGCGTCGGCAATCCTCCGCCAACCCTTCCTTAGGTGACGAGCAATCTGACGGCTGGCAACTCGTCTCCGGTAGCCAGCGCAGTCGGCCCGCAGCCGGAAACACTGGGACGGGAACCTCCGCGCAGGTTCCGTCCGCGGATGCCCTCCAGGTGGACGCCTCACGTCCACCGGCCTCTTCACGGCCACCAAAGAGACCGTATAAAATACGTCTGAGCATCACCTCAGACAAGGTCTTAAAGCACGGCAGAGAACTTGGGCCCAGAACGGGATACAAGGCGACCATTGAGAAGGTCACCAGCCGAAACGGACGACCAGTGTATGAAATACACACCTTCGACCGTGTAGCATACGCTGAGGCGGAGCGATACGCTCGCAGCGAAAAGATATTTTGTTATTCGCACCCGCCTCCGTCCGAGAACTCTGAAAAGCTCCTCAGAGTATTTGTCAGAGGGCTACCGCAAGGCTACACCGCTGAGAACGTGGAAAACGAGCTGAAGAAGCTCGGTTACGCTCCCAAAGCAGTAAGACAAATCTGCCTACTGAAGGAAATCGTGGTCGCCAGAAACCACGATTCCGGTGTAGCCAATGGTGCAACAGGCACCGAAACGCGGCGGGTGGAAGTGCCCACAGGAACGTTCGCTGTCACCCTCAGTGACAGCGCCGCGTCGCGTAAGATCTATCTCTTAAAGCAACTAGAATCTTTCGCAATCGAGGTCCAAAGGGAAAAGTGGGCCAGACCTCGATTTTGTATGCGATGCTGCCGATGGGGCCACATCGCTCGTAATTGCGAGTACGATGTGCGCTGTCGTCTCTGCACGGGCGAGGGTCACCATGCAGGAGACGACAAACGCGGAACGGCGCATTGCCCAAAACGCGGAAATTTTAATTTAAAGCCCGTCTGCTGCAACTGTAAACAGCATCACGCTGCATCCTTCACAGGATGCAGCCATTGCACGTTGCCACCGCGTCCGTCAGACGCGCGTGCAATAGGAACTGAGGGACCCTCACGCCAAGTAGTTCCTAATAGAAACTCGGCGCCTCGGTCGGCAGCTAGCGGCGGGCCGGCCTGGAACGAGGTCGCGCAGCGCCTCGGCGCAGCACGCCCCCCAGAGGCCAACGCACCGCCCTCCGGGGCGGCCGGAGCGCGGCCCACTGCACCCGCAGCTGCAGTTTTTACTCGAGCTCCTGAATGCGTGCCTGGCGTGTGGCTATTTTCCCAAGGCGTGGAGGATTGCGACCATTGCACTAATACCAAAACCTGGCAAAAATAAACTACTCCCGAGCAGCTATAGACCTATTAGTCTACTCTCCATCCTAGGGAAAACGTTTGAGAAACTGATCCTGTCACGTTTGCAACAGGAAATACGTCGTCTCAATCTTCTCAGAGATGAACAATTTGGCTTTCGAGCTGGTCACAGCTCCGCGCAGCAGCTTACGCGGCTTTGCACGGAGATCGGCCTCGCCCTCGAGACGGCAGATCCTGCCAGTGGTCTTTCTGGATATGCGGTCGGCTTTCGACTCTGTGTGGCATGCTCGAGTGCCTTGCGGTGGCGGGAGTGAGCAATTGCTACGTCAGACTGATCGCGAGTTTTCTCTGACAGGCAGTTCAAAGTGCGCGTCAATAACGTATACTCGTCCCTCAGACGAGCCGAGGCAGGCGTGCCTCAGGGGAGTGTTCTTTCTCCTACCCTCTTCGGCTTATACGTGAATGACGCGCGCTTCCTGCTGAAACAAGAACTGGTATTCAACGCTGCGGGCTCCTGATGTTTGCGGATGATTTCGCGTACTACGCGAAATCGGCGAACGGAAGGCAGTCAGTTAAATACTTAAGTGATTGTCTCGCCGCCTTTCCTGAATGGCTAAGTCGGAAACGCCGCGCTCTCAACCTCGAGAAATGCGTCGCCGTCAACTTCACTCGTAAGAGGGCTAACCCCAATGAAACGGTGAGCTTGGCTGGCACGCATCTACCTTGGCGGAGCGAAGCGAGATATTTGGGCGTGCAACTTGACAGCGGCCTTCGCTGGCATGCGCACGCTCGGTATCTCGCTGCCATAATTAAAACACGCACCCTTCTTTTGAAACCTCTTCTCCGTTCTCCCGACTTAGCAATTCCTCTAAAGCGCCGCTTATTCACAGCTTGCGTGCGTCCCTTGTGGGCGTACGCTTGTGAGGTATTCGCAGCAGCTTCTCCCTCCACTCTGCACCCCATCCGGGTAGCAGAGAACAGAGCGGCGCGCCTCGCGGCGCGCCCGCACTTGCCTTTTACCAGACCTGACCGACAACCCAAAAACGCTGACGTCTTCAGAATCTTAGGCGTTCGCAACCAATTCCCGGCGGAGCTACAAAAGAGGGCGGAGACGGCTCTCGCAAGGGCGCTGAGGCCGTCCGCTCCGCGCATCCTGCGCGAGACCGGCAAGGCGACGAACAGCGGCGTGCACAGGGCCTTTCACAGCAGAAAGGGCCCACAGCACGTCGCCTTCACCTTCCGCGCACTGCCCCCGCACAAGCTCTCTGAGCTCTGCGACGCGGGGCAGCAGCAAGTGCGTGGGAGGCGGTCGCCGTTTACGGATGCCGGAAGCCGCGCGGGCGGCGCGGATGCGCGCTCCGCTGGGCCAGCGTCGCTGGAGACCGAAGACGTCGCGGCGCCACGGACGCTTGAGTGAAGTCGGCGCCGTGGCGTGCTTTAAATGTGTATATAGTGTTGTGAAGTGTTGTGTGTTTGTATGAATGGATGGATGGATGCGTTTGTAAATATAATTAATATAAGTGTGAATGCGAGTGAGAGTAAAAAATTAAAAGAAGAAAATAGAACAATTTCAAGATCTCCCAATTAAAAATTTAAAAAAAAGTCTAAAAACTAACAAATCTCAAAGTGGGAATGTATATAGTTATAGTTATAAGATAGTTCTAGTTTGTAAGCAATAAAACCTTCCCCAACTGCACAAGCCAAATCGGCTGCAGTTATACAAAATGTAACCCAAAGACAAATAAATTCCTGCCTCTCCAGGGTAACTGGAGGGGGGAAAACTGAAAAAAAGCCGTGAGTCAGTGTCAGTAAGAAGTTAGCCAGTAGTCAGACAGTGTAAGTTAGTCGGTGTAAGTATGTCAGTGTAAGTAGTAGCCGGAAATAAGCAGCCGCGAATCAGTGTATGTTATCAGTGAATAAGCAGTCAGTCCGTCAGTGTGTCTGAAGTGGAAGCTGTGCTGTAAAGTGTGCATTGCTGTGAACAGTGGTGCAGTGGGTGAACAGCAGTCAGCAGTTTCAAGTCTGCAGTGGAAGCTGAGCTGTGAAGTGTGCATCGCGGTAAACAGCAATGTAGTGGACCCTGGTGTGCGCAGTGAAGTGTGGTCTGCGCAGGGAATTGTGGTCAGCGCAGTGGACCGTGGACATTGCAGCGGACTGTGTGATACTGTAGAAGTGATCACTGTAAATAAATAATCAGATTGCAGAGAACTGTGTAAAAAAATAATCAAGAGAACGGTGTGTGTGTAAGGAAAATAATAAAGGGAAAAACATTTTTAACAGACCAAGTAGTTTTTAGTGTATGGTTACAAATAAACTTTGTTTAAATATTACTTCTGCGTGTGTTTTAATTCACCACCGAGAAACGTTACACTACGTTGGCAAGCATTGTCATGTAGTCTCCGTGGACCAGTGCTTCGAAACGCGACAAAAACGAGAGCGCACAAGCACAAAGCATGAATAACGTAAGGAGAACGTTATGATTGTCTAGACAAAGGTAACCAGAACAATCTATTTAATACATAATTATTCTTAGAGCAAGGTATTAATCTTGTCAATGGCGTGTCATCTTTTCAGAACTTTCTTGTCTGACGAAAACACAGAAAGGCGATGCACAGAAGTTCTCGGCGTAGTTTCTGCAAATGCTCTCCTAATCATCTAAAAGCGGCTCCACACATTCGTCATTCGCCAAGTTGCGAGCGACATTTCCCCCTATGTCGAGCAGAAATGTGCTCGGCGAATATTCGCTCCTTTTGATGTGTCCTAAAGACCGACACGCGGTGGATAGGGCGAATACCGAATGTTCGGCGCTCGGCGAATCGCAAGCACTCCGTCCACACTACTCGGGATTCGGAGAGCGGTTGCTCGGGAATCGTCGAATGCCGCATGTGTGAGGCCGCTTTAAGCAATATTTCGCTGCCAAAATATTTGCATAAAAACGTTTTTTGAAAAAATCTTCATTGATTGTTAGAAAAGAAAAGGGATACTCCTTGTAGTAAATAATTTATAGAAAATTTTGCTTTAAAACAATAGAAAACGTATTTGCATCAACAAACAAAAGAAAAGGGGTGTAATGTAAGGGAATATAATCAAAGAAGTGTTACTTACCTATAAAGAACCATACATACGATTTGCCATAAATATTTTGCTTATACATTTCACATAACACTCTGCGGGCTGCTACAACATAAAAGAGACCCACTATTATACGGGCATCTTGCCGGCGTAGATTTCGAACAGCATCTGCAGGATCACTCAGAAAACTTTGCCGAGTCACAATTTCAATATTACTTTCTTTGCATCGAGCTTCTAAGTCTTCCACGGTCTGAAAAATAAAATGACAAACGTGCATTCCAATTCTTATTTTTAAAACAAACGATAATGTAGTACGTACAAATACTCATGAACAGGACTCGGACGGCTAACGACCTCCTAAGACAAAACCGAAACGAGTTAGCCGCATATGTCCTAATACTTAGATAACAGACACTAATAGTGTCTTTCTGGCTGGCTTAGTGATGAAACAGGCACGTCAGAGATTTGGATACCGGACACGAGTACTCATAGGATACAAATACATGGTGGGGAAGATGAGTTTTTGTTTGGGTGCGAATAGCCGAGATCACGTAAGATCTGCTACTTCACACCGAACGAAAACGTAGAAAAATTCAAGACGTTAGAAAACATAGCACAGAAGCATGAAATGTGAACACGTCGCGGGTGATTGCGGGAGATTTCAACGCGAAAGGAGCAGAATGGGGAATACTGCAACCCAAGTCGACGAATAATGGAAATGGCAGCGAGAATAAGTCCACTTGTTCTCAATACCGGCAATACAACAGCCTTTAGACGCCCCGGGTACAAGGAAACGATACCGGGCGTGACATTTGCCACTGAAATAATAGAAGCGCGCATTGAAAACTGGCAGGTTTTGGTGGGATACTCGAGCAATTATCAATACATCGAGTTCCATGACCTCAACCAAACTCCTGATAGGTACCATACCCCAGTCGGCACCAGGTCAGCACGGTGGAAAGCCGCAAAACTAAACATCGACATTTTTGTGGAGGCGGTGACCAATGGCGTGGATGAAATCGCTGCCAAATGCCGACAGCGCGAAAATACGTATAGTGCAGAGAAACGCGTAGAACTTACAATGCAACTCACAGAACAAGCTTGCGATGCAGTAATACCCATAAAAGGATAAAAAAACAGAAGGACTCCAGCCAACTGTAGACCGACGAAATAGCGGAGCTCAGAAGAAACTGTCTCCGACTAAGACAGGAGGCTTCATGTACCCCCAAATTTTAGAGAAAGTTTTTCAAAATCGCAGCGTCTCATTTCGCCGTCAAAATCGTCGTTTTTCAAAATCGTCAGAGTGAAGTCATGGAATATCCATTTTGGAAAAATCCTACGTGTGGTTTAGGCGCTAGTGGTTTTGAAAGACGGACGGAGCGAAGGGCGGGCGGGCGGGCGGGCGGACGGACCAGTTGACATACTGACATCTGAGTACAATATACCAACATGACTAACAAATTCAAACTGATTGCATGATAGCAGCAAATAAACTGGATATTGTTTTCTGGGATTTAGAGATAAAAACATGTCTACTTGTCAATATTGCTATATCATGCAATCAAAATGTTGTAACATAAGAGGCAAAGAAACATCTTAAATACAAGAGTTTGGAAATCGCGATCAGCCAAATATGGGAAGTAATAGTACAGGTCGTCCCAATAGTTATAGGAGGTCTGGGGTTTGTTTCTCAAAATTTGTCTAAGTCTAAACTTCCGAGTCATTTAAAAGATGCGGAAAAGTAAGATATTGCTTTATTGGGAACAGCTCGTGTTTGTGTCAAGTATTGTAGAGGCACCAACAATCCCTAGACCTGCTACTTAGGAATCTGGTTGCAATCTGAAGTAAATTTTATAATCAACCAACTCAAAGCACTTTTAGTCATGAATTAGAGGATTAATAATAATAATAATAATAATAATAATAATAATAATAATAATAATAATAATAATACCAACACCAGGGTAACCAATGTTAACAAGTATATACTCACAGATATAAAAACTTCTTCAGCCTGCTGAAGAATAGCTACTCGTGACCAACCAAATTTTTCCATAAGTTTGATGCGTGTTGGATTATGTACAGTGGCAGAAGGATGTGTACGAAATAAGGTTGGAAATCTGGTCCTGTCAGACAGTGCAGGTGAACTAGCACCGTAACACAGAACTACCAAATTCCACATCTTGGCAGCTTCCGCCACTGTTGTGCACACTGTACTACATCCTGCCAACAGCATGAGCTTCTGTGGCTTGTTGTAGAGAAGATTGTACATTACAGATGCGCCAAGACCAGGTTCACACTGTTAATAATAAAAAATTTTCTGAAATGTTCATGAAGAAAGTGAACGACATTTGTTGCATAATGTTTCCCGAAGCCATATTATTGGTTTTCCACTGATTAAAATAGTTTGAAGAGAGAGTTTTAACAAATTGCAGAACATTTCTTTCGTTTACTAATGAACTCACACTACTAAGCTATTTTTATCAGAGAATATACGAGGAGAAAGCAGCTATCTCAAGAGAAGTGCAGGAGAGCTTAATATAAATAAAATATGGAATGACAATTAAATTAAATTTATATGTGTATTGTGTTATAATTATTTTTTATTATCATAATTAATTCACATCATCACTCTTCTGAATCAGCTTTAACTCGCTAGTAATGAATGGGTACACAAAGTGAAATGTTCAAAAACTCCCTTTATACAGATAAGATTAAAGATTACACCATACATATTAACAACACACGTCTCAAACAATGTAAATAAAGATAATTAATTTTGCAGCATTCAAAGGAAGTTAACCACATCAGTAAATTGCTTTGGAGTCTAAACAAAAAATTAACAAAGAAACAATTAAGGGGCTGAATACAACATAAGAATTTGAAACAGACCAGACATTTTGTTTACAAAATTCTTTAAATGCATTAAATTTGCATAAATAGGTAGTAATAAAATAAAATGAAATTGAAGATCAACCTTTTATGTACTAATTTTGTCATTCCAATTTATCTCTCCAATATCTCCATGTATTTCTATACATACTCCAATATCCTTAATGCAAGAATTCTTTTGTAAAGTGAAATTATTATTAATCCAGAGCAAAAAAACTTGAAGTCAAGTTAATAAACATTTAAAATCTAAAATAAAGACAAACTTTAATATTTTTGTATACAATTTCATTTACTATATTTATGAAAAAATGAAGATATTACATTACTATCTCTTTGTTTACTTTAATCATGATTAAAGAATGACTTTAATCACCAGGGCCTTGCAACTCTCCATCAAAACTGGGACAAAGCTGGAGGAAGCTACTATAGGACACACTAGTGTCACCGGGTACAGCTGCAGGTTAGGCTCACCAACTTTCCCACATACAAATTGGCTAATATATGAGAAATACGAAAAGAGTCTACTAAATGTTCAATTATTCATAATCTATACTTATAAGAAACCTCTGAAGAATTTTCGAATTCACACAACAGCCATGCACATTTAAAGTATCGTTAGCAGCAGTTCGTGTTTTAGTTCTTGTAAGAAGGTGATGCAGCAGAGCACATAACCATAATGGTTTCCACCATGTTACATTGAAGTTATAAGACCCTGTTAATCACCCTTTTCCCCTTGGCTAAAATATGCCTTCATTGCTGCCAGGATAGATACATTCTTGTACACATTGCCTTCTAATTGTAGGAGATAGTGCAACTATCAGTGGTTATAGCCAATGAACAAGTTGCTTAAGTGTGCATTAAACTAAACAAATTTTATTTTTAATGTATTAAAAATAAAGTTTTGTTCAGGACAAGGGGTTGAATAGGATTTAGGAATATTGTGTCTCCTGCACCATCACATTTGAGACCAAACTTTTCTCCCTCCTGAATTCACCCTCTGCTTCACCTTCATAATAACAGTAAATAAATAACTACTACTGTAATTCATATGTATTCTTTATAATATAAATATGGTATATCCTTTTTGTAATAGTTCACAATGTGTAATATTAGAGTAGCTTTCACAGAAAGAGTATGATCGCATTTTACTGATTCTTTAACTGATATCAAACACAATGCTAACAATAAGAACTTTGCTAGAAAGAGAAGATGAAATTTAAAATTAAAAAAGAGGTTTTAATGATTTGTGTAGTTGAAATAGCTGCTGGTGATTAAATGATGTCTTCTGATAAGAGAAAGAACAAGAGACTGAAGGATTTGTTTAAATTAGTATAAATTTAATGAAGAATAAAACTTCATAAAATTGAATTCTACTATGAATCTGCATATACAAATGCATTCTTTTCTATTTGTGAAGTATCAGTATCTTTTCAGAGATGGAGACTAAGGTCACTATTTCAATATTCTGGATTCCAGCCAGTGAAACTATATGCTAAAGCAGTCTTTATCACACTAATCAGTTTCTCTTGCACCACTCACTGCAGGCGTCAGAACAATAAGTTTAGTGCAAAGCATGAAGCCTATGCACAGACCTACATTATTGGTAGTTTACATTTAATGTACTGACTTCTCTTTCATTGAGAAACTGCTACGAACCCAAACATGGGGCTTAAATTGTGAACTGTAGGGAGCCACTTATGAAGCATTGTAATGCCAAAAGATTGTAATAAATACAATCAGTGCACTGATCTTTCACAAATCAGCACAGTAAGAATCAGGAAGAATTACAAGAATTATAAAATTTAAAAAAAAAATTGAAGAACTGCATTTATGTGTACAAATATTCTATTATTATAAAATTACATATCAAAAGAAACTCTTAGAACTAATAAGTATACATTTATATAATCATTATGTAAATATTATACAATCAATTGGGTGTACATTATGAAGCACATTACTTAAAATACACATAGTTGAAAATTCGATTACATTACTTAAAAACTTAAAAGTTAAAATAAAAATATTGATATTTTTATCCAGCAATATCAATAAGATTTTATATTGAAAAATTAAACTTTGGAACCAATTAAGATAATTAATAATAAATTAAAAATCTATTAATCTTAAAATAATACACATTACTTACTTCACTATCATTCCAGTGCAATTTGAGGGTAAATCCTGGTAACAAGTCTTTTCGTGCATTCACATCTTCCAATGCCAAATAAGCAGCTGGCTCACAAGCCTGATTATAAGATGAAATAAAAAAAATTGAGAAATACCGATTGGAAAAACTGACATATTAAACTTTTATTTTATTACAATTTACCTGTCCACCTTGCCAACCACCTTTCCCGCCAATAGGAAAAATTCCACCAATATGTAACACATTGTCATCTTCTTCAATGACACCGCTCCCACTTTTCACAATAGTGACAGCCAGTAATACTGTCACTATATGAAAGAGCTGGAAAAAAAGTTATTGGTATATATCACAATTAAATGCATTTAAAAATATAACACCAAACAACAGTAATATATTAGTCATATTCTTAAATTCTGAGAATATCATTATGTAGCTAAAAGTTTACCGAAACATGTAAGAATATACTTAATATTGCTACATTACATAAAAATTGAAAATCAGATATACAAATCGTCCGGCTAATTAAAATGTAACTACGTAAACTTGGACCTTTAGTCAATTTCATTCACTTCGAGAAACTCACCCACATCCCCGTCCTTCTACCGCAAAAAATCAAACAACCTCCTTTGACCCACTATCGATTTTTATACATTTCTGAAGACAGCTAGTGCTTCACAGTGGTAGACACGAGCAACACCATGAGGATTCCGTGGTTATGTGCAATTCTATGCCTTAGCGATAGTGGCGACACTATCGGTTTGTTCGTGAACATCCTTCTACTTTCCTTCATTCATCTGTTTCTTGCTTCCCCTTGAATCCTGCCTTGGCAAAATGGCAACCAAAGGTCTTTCCATAATCGTAAGTTTCGTAAAACAATTTTATTTTCCAGTTTCCAATTAGCGAAGGGAACAACTGTTGACACAGATTATATTTCTTCTGAATAGTCAACCTCACCCCCGTACATACCTTCTTGAGACAGTTTCTCCATTTTACCCTTTTTGCCCTTCGCTCTCATCTCGTTTTGCTGTTGATTTTCAGGTCAGGTCTTTGAGTTCAACTGCGGTAAGCAGTCAGCTAGTGAAGGTACGCATTCATTCTCAAAACTGCAGTTAGTTTGCTGTAGATACATATCGCTTATATGATTCTGCGTGTTCTAGCCCCCAATTCAGATATTCGGACTAGAAGGAAGATATGCCACTGCCCTATTCTCCGCCGCAACGAAGCAGAAACAGCTGGAAGCGGTTGAAACGGAACTTACGAAATTACAAGTATGTTCTTGAACTCTTTTTGTGTTGATGTAATCACTTTAAAAAGTAAAATGTTATGTAATTATACAATTTCAGGGAACCCTGAAATCTGATGTTAAATTTCGTGAATTTATCCACGATCCCAGTCTGAAAAGACAAGTAAAAGTTGAAGGAATCAAACAAATAGCTGCAAAGCTTTCTCTTACTCCCCCATCATCAAATCTTTTAGGTATGTTCTTAACAAATGAAAATTTAGTTAATCTTGGGGTTAAGAACCAATTCACTTTTCAAAAGTAATCAACACCAAATATCATTTGCTCCTTGCATTGGTGCTTAGGGAGACTTCTTTTAATTGCGCTCTACATACCTTTGATGCTGTTGGTGTGAGCACTGGTTCCAGCTTTGTTGATGCTGGGATGATGTTAACCTTTGCCTTCTATGCAAATGTGAGACTTCAACTGTCTAAGATCACTGTGAATCCCAGCATGAAGAATGTCGAAATGTCTAGAAGCACATCTTTGCATTTAAGCGATCAGTCAAAAATTCACACCAAACAACGCAAGTGCAAATAAAAAAAATTCTCACTTGACACATGCAAAGAGAACCAGAGAAAATGAATAAATTTTTAATTCATTTTTCATTGATTTATAGCTTCTTGTGATGAAAGATTATAACAGCGCAGCTTTTAAGTGAATCAGATCCCGTTAGGTAAATCAAATTAGTGAATGGCACTGTAAACCCAAGGTCAACCGATAATTGTAATATAAAATTTGTTGTCTTCCTATCAGGCAGGAAGGGATGAAATGCCAATTTCAATCTTTCCTTGCCTTGACGTTTTTAGAATTGTGTATGTAATATTACATTAATAGGTCTTCTGGCTGAGAATGGTCGTCTGAAGTCCCTTGAAGGTGTTATTAATGCATTCAGAACTATAATGGCTGCATATCGTGGAGAAGTTCCTTGTGAAGTCACAACAGCCAAGGTAAGAGTGATCAGTAGGGTAAGGAATTATTATAATAGATAAACAAACTGTGTTAAATATAAAATCATGATAAGTGTTTAGAATTGCTCAATACAAGCATTTTTTAGTTTAAAATGCTGCTGGTCAGATATTCAAATGGATTTGTAGAGGCTGAATTGATGTTCTAAATGTACAGTAGTAATTGGACACCAATCTGCACCCCACAATATGAGTTTCTTAGGTTATCTAAAATACAGTAGTACATACCCTACAGCATAGCCTGTGACAAGTTGAGAGTTCCACTCCCCACACACATTTCATGAAGAAAGGACAATAAGTGTACAAAACATCGCCACAGATTTGTCAGATTTCAATTGAGTTATATATAGGATATGAATCATTAGCCAGCGCATGGTAGAGATTACTTCTACTTCACAAGCATCTGCTCCTGGTTCAGAAAAGCAGGGGGTAAGGTTGATAGTTCACTGTGAAGGACGTTTTGCCATTGAAGCACAGTAGTACATTGCTTTGTTCAACTGCACTTGGAAACTCTTATATGAAATCGAACATAGTTCTATTGAAATGTTATGAAATGTGTAGTAATAGATAAAATATAAATGATTTGAATGCAATCAGATTGTCAGGCAAACATTCAAAAAAAATTATTGAATTTGTTCTCTCTGTCCCTATTCCCTAGTGAAGAAAATTATTTTTTTCATGGGAAAATTTTAGATAGTTTTCGATGTAGATTTTATCTTATAAATAACTTATTAATAATTCAAATTTTATAGTCATTGTTGATAAGTAATAAAGAAATAGTGTCAATTAATTTTAAATAATTAATATTTTATGTTTAGTTATTGCAAGATAAGGTAAAACTTTTATTGTATTAATTTTAACTGATTATAGTCAGCGGTGTGTGTATGAGGGTGTCAGTTCATGAGACTTCAGCTCAGTCCTTGAAACCAAAAATACATATTTTAAAAGCTTTTATCAGATTTTTTAGAGTAATGATAGTCGTTCAATATAATAATTATTTATGTCGTAAATATCAACGTACTCGACAAATAATCATTTTGTTTTCCATTTAGAATAAATTAAAAATTCTTTGTAAATAAACATAAAGTAAAGTGCAACTTTAGTCGTACAGCCTGTCAGGACATCGCAGTATGGGAAGAGGGCCATAGAGAAACAACAGGCATAAGTTTTAACAAGGGGTGGATTTTAATGATGACTGTCGGTGCCATTGCCCAAGACAGATTTCCTGGCAAAGAACAGCCCAAGCCAAAGGAGTTGCAAGCTGAGTTCATTTGAATGGGAGGAAGAAGCCTCAGTAACATATCCAATTGCTTGAGTTGTTCACATGAATTGATTTTCATCAATTTTTTAATTTTTCTTTGCTTTTTGGGCATTTTTAAAACCTTTTTAAGAGTATTTTATTGATCATTTTTGGGGCCATTTTAGGTTCTCAAAATCTCCCCTTCCCCTTGTTATAACATTCTCATCCACAAGACAATTTACAATTTTATTTAGACCAGACAGTAAGACAGTTTAAAAAAAAAAAAAAAAACTTAAAAATCTCAGGTGCCCTCTTCAAAACGAAGGGGTCATCTTATACAATTTTACTTTAATAAATTGCTGCTGCTTCACAGGAATTCCACTGTTATAATATGAACAAACTGTTTCAAAGTTTGTTATATTTGCTATTGACAGCAGTAACCTTTTATTTTTCAGCCACTGGATGATGCCACAAAGATTGAACTTGAAGGTGCTTTGAAGTCTTTTTTGAAGAAGGGAGAAACATTATTGCTCACTACTAAAGTAGACCCATCAATAATTGGTGGAATGGTGGTCACTATTGGTGATAAGTATGTAGATATGAGCATTTCAAGCAAAATCAAGAAATACACAGACTTGATACAATCAGCTGCTTGAACTAGAAATTTATTGTATATGAATTGTGTATAGTGTACTAACGAAGTATCAATAAAAACTTCTGAAGTAGGACCTAAGGCTCTATTGTAATTGTAAGAGGTCTTGTAGAGTTCTACATTTTCATGCTTACCTTAAATTGTTTCCAAGCATTGTAGATGGTTCTATTAAAATGGTTGCCAAAATAGTTTTTCTTAATCATTTTATGAGCTTTTTGTGAATACGTGCCAATTATTTTCAGTTATAAAATTGTTAAATGTCAATTGGTAGTGTAACTCAGCTTTTTGTAAATTGTGAACAGGATTATGAAGGTATGTGAGAATGCAAGATCACGTAAAAAGAGGAATACAGAGAAGAGAAATTTTATGGTCAGTGTGCAGCAAACACTAGATACATTTAGAAAAAAATTTTACTAATATAATTCATTCGAAAAATACGGGATCTCATAACCGCAGATTAACTATTTTGTTTTTACATTGCCTTTCCTTTCACGAAACTCGTAAATGTTAACGGGGCAGCAGGTCGCGAAGATGATAAAAAATATCACACGTAGGAGAGTTGCACCGACGCTTAAAAGATCTTTTAAAGTAGAATTTACTTAGTAGGCAATTTTTTAAACAATGTAGGCCTTTTTTTCATCTTAAGGTATTGAGTAGAAAGAATTAAAGTAAAAATAATAAAAAAAATAGATACACTACTATTTTTTCAGGCTGCAAGAGGTATATCAAATGTACAACTTTCGTTAACTGGCTGTGATCACTCCGTCAATTCGTTCCGTGTTACTTTAAGTAATATAGTTTGCGAATTAACTCGAAGAAACAAAGCTTACAATAAGATCAGTGGAAACTTATTGCGAGACATATGGCCCAGATTTAGGAAGCATAGTGTCTGTTTTCGCACGCACCTGGCCTGACTTGCATCTTATAACCCTTGACCACGCGCCGCCGCCTTCGTCCCGTTGCCTCTGGAGTAGTGGCGGCTGGTACCCCAACAGACTGGAGGTTGCACCTCCATCCAGTGACGGAAATGTAATTTACAAGAGACGAAAATATAATAATGTAAACTATTCGAATGAATTAAAAGTTAAATAAAAGTCTACATTGATTCATTACTTAATTTTATGTGTCATGACTGAGTGAGGTATATTATACACCTGTGTATGTGTTTCTGGCTTTGATTTCCACTGGACACCAAGTTCCTCTAGCACATTGCAACAAGCACTATTGCTTTGACACGTTTCACAGAAATAAAAAGGGGTGCATGTGCATTGGGTGAATGATGCACCGAACGTTACTGTGTGAGTAAATAAAAACCATGAGGAAATACTTGACAATTTGTAGACAATTCTGCATTAAGATCATTCTTACTTTCCTGTTAGTACACAAATAGAATACACATTCCACAAAGCCTTAGATTATTATTATTATTATTACAACTTGGAATGGATTTGACGCTAGAAAAATATCTGGTGCTGCTTGGATATTTTTCATAGCCAATCTCAGTGAAAGAGAAAAAAGATCAATTATATGGTGTTTGAAATTATAATTTTTAATGTAATTGGTTCTAAGTGTAATAAAATACTATAATTTTCTTTCACAGTACACATCACTATTACATACAAATTTTAAAATTACACACTAATACTGGCCTCTAGCAAACCTATTAGGTACCAGTTCTGCTGCACTGTTACTAGCCTCAGGCGACGTATGAGGAATCGCAGTGCATCAGGCGCAAAATAATGGTGGTGCATCCACCAACATATTATTTAAATTATTTGTTTTCCACATTTGTGTCATATTCATCTTTACCAAACTTTGCAAGGACGATGCAACAATAATGAAGAAGAGCCTGTAAAAATTTTGTTTCTATTCATACATTTTGGGGCATCAATGCCAGTTACACGTTGAATTCGCTTTTATTAGAATAGATAAGACAGTCGAAAAATAGTTAAATAAATTCAAAAAAAAATTGTTCCAGAGCTTTATTGATCAAGTGGATATTCACATACACAAATAGAAAACAAGTGTTTAAAATCTGTATTACATTCTTGTTCCTTCCAGTGTTAACCAATGCATATATTCAATCAACCAGAAACACCGATATAGAATTTAACCTCTGCCTGTATTTTCTATAATGGGTTCAATAGTCTCACCACCACGAATTTGACCCCAGCCAATCAACCTGAAAAATGTAAGCGAAACAAATGTAGTCTACAGATTATAATAACAAAGAGGAAGAGAGAGACAGAATATTAACTATGATATTCTCAAAGATTCATTGCAATTAAACTATTAGGGGGACGAAATTGAGGAAATGTACATTTAATGAATTATTCTCTACAATTTTATTTTAAACATAGGATTGCCTAATTGATGATAATCTTAAATTTAAGTTTGTTGAAACTCTATTGGAGCCAAAAATGAAGAAAATATATACATTGTGGGAGGAAGAAAAAAAATGTTATTGCAGTGAAAACTAATCCAAGAATTAAACGAAACGTTCTCTAAATTTTGCATTGTAAAGTACTTTCTGTAAAGTTTGTCAACTTTAATGAATACTATTACTTTATGATTACTTGAAATTTTAATTTAAAACTGATTTAGATTATGTAGTAGTTCTTTAATGTTTTATTTCTATAATAAATAATAAAAGCACACAATGTGCAGTGATTTGCTACTCTTCAGAGCAGAACTTGTTGATGTTTGTGACTATTACACATGTCATTACTTGGTATCTCCAACACAGTTTGCCAAAGTATTTACACACACTTCACTTGTTTCATGATACTGATCAGTTCAATACACTTTAAAATGAAACTCGTGCATTGCCAATCTTGTCACCATATGTCACAGTTTGTAATTTGCTCTTTCCCACTAGCATATGATTGAGCTTGACAGACTTGCAACATGAATGTCAGACACACAAATAATGGGAGCTATTGCATTATCTTTACTCTAGCAAGCAGAATAGTGTATTTATACTTAAAATATTTTATCATTCATAAACATCCATAAATCAATTTTAAAATTTACAAAAAATACCAAATTAAGGCTTTTTGAACATATACAAGTAATAATAATTATTATTTAACTAAACACTTGCAAATAATTTGAAATATTTAGTTGCAGAACTATGTTAAGATTGATGCTCCAAGGTCTATTTATGTAGGAAGCTTACCTCCAATGTTTCTCAACTCTTCTACTTAATGCTATTTTCTCTCCCACTTCTGTACATACAGGATTTGTTAGAGAGATTTTAGCTAAATCTACTCGTGTTGCCACAACTCTACCTCCAGTGGATAGTGATCCAATATTCACAAGTAACATTTCATTCTTGGAGAGTTTTTGAACCTAAAACAATCAGAAATGATAAAATACAATGTAATAAAAAAAATTGAATTAAACAGTAATCTTGTGATCCGTATGTTCCATTACCTTAGCACCCTTCTTATCACCTTCAGTTCTTACACCCAGAAGACGTTTCAACAAGTAATACGAAATTTCCAGTTCAATAAATATATTTGGAAGAGCTTCCACAGCACCAAGAACTTGTCCAACCAAACGATCTGCTCTACACAAGGTCGGCTCAATCTTAGTTCCAACACCTGTGTAGAGAAAAGCATACTTTATGTAACACACAAATTAAAGACAAATGACTCATACCTATGGAACTAGCAGTGATAGAGAATGGCACAGACTTTCTTGTACTTTTTAGCTTTTTATCCGTTTAGTATGGACTAACTTTTCAGATTTGCCCCACCCATTTCCCAGCTAGGGATGAGATACCAATGTTTTAAACATCAATGTATTAACTATCACATACCAACTGATGCTGTCTAGACAATTGTTTCATTGTCTCTGTTAACCCCATATAGCGGGAGGAGAGTCTAATACATCCACAAAAGGCAGCACAATGTCATTTTGATTATTTTTGTGCCCCTCCCCCCCCCCATATGGAATGTATGTAACATTTCTATTTACATCTTATTCTGGGGCGTATCTTGACATCATGCTAAAATCTGGTGATTTCATTCCTAATCCTTCCATAATTTTAAATTTAAGTACTTCATATAAACGGTAGGCCAAGGCATTTAAATCAGAGGGGAAGGCTTGGGCAATGGTAGAAAAAGCAGAGACCAAAAGGGTTAAAATAGAATTTACTTGCACATTTTCAGTTGTTCTTGCATATCTCGAAAGCTTGAGAAAATTGGGTACAGACGGATCCAGATATTCTAAAAGCATAGGCATGTCCTGCTAAATTTGATGTATTGCAATAGTGTAGTTTCAATATCAATAATTCATGATCGAAATTGAACAATGGTTTTGATGGGAGGGGTAGGGAAGACAGAGCTTGACAAACGGGCAAGATGGATCATATATTGGTGCATTGCAGGGTATTGAAGATGAAAATAAAGGTCTTTCATGCTATACTAAGAATAGTTTGCTGTTTAATAGAGAGTTATAAATAAAAACCGACAATACTGCGAGCAGCAGCTAGTAAATAAATTAAATAAATTGAAATTTATTAAAGAAGTGATGATATTTTGTTCTTACCTATCAACCCTCCAGGCACTGCAAACTGAAGTTCATTTTGTTCAGCAAATAGGGATACTATTCGTGAGAATATAGGCCGACACGTGAGTTTTCCTTCACTATCTTTTGAAACCAAGCCAGGTCTCACTTCTATTTCCATACCAACCTGCAATTGGAAACATGCTAGTTTTATTTAAACAATGAACCATAATAAACAATAGAGGAGGTATTGCAGAAGGGAGGTAAAGAGAGATTACTAAATGGTGCTGGGAAGCTCTAGTGGAGAAGATGGTTTAGGTGGGAAGAAGAAAAGTTACTATAAAGAAAGAGGATATTCTACCCAAAGAATTAAGCTATAATGGACTGATGGGCAAGATTGTATTGTGACAAGAGATATTCATCCGGATATAATGTATAAAAAGGAAAAGAGTTCCAGGCTTTCCCAGATATCCAAGAGGAAGGAAGCCAGGTCTCACGCAAAACGGAAATACACGTTTTGTGGTCCACTGATGCCAAAAAAGTGTTGTTTTTTTTCTTCTTCCCCTCTTTTTATCTTTCAAAATGTCCATTCAACTGGTGTGCAGGAACAACACTAGCACCTAAACTATACATAGGACTTTTTTCAAATGAAAGAATACCCTCTCTATCTGGCCTGAGTCAAAGCTCTGCGAGTTTGAAAATCATTAATTTTTGGGGGTACTTTACATAAAGTCCTTGGAAAATTTTCTCAAATATGGCTCCAAATTTTTTCTCAAAATTTCTTGTAAAAATGGTGAACAGAACACTTATAAAGATTATATAACATCAATCCGATTTTCACTGATAACTCTTAATTTTTGATAATTGCAAAAGTTTGAATTTTTTTCGGTGACTTCTTACAGCTACAAAACTGAACATACTGATTTTTCTTTCAAGAAAATTTATTTCTTATTAATTGTTTCTTCATGAAAGTCATTAACATTTTTTTGAAAATTTTAGTAGGTTTCGCGCAATATTTGCAATTTTAAAAAATTAAAGAGGAAGAAACACACAAAAAGATTCTCTTTATTATATTTACGAGTACATGTGTTTTAAATAATGTCCTACACCGTTTCTCGAAAAGTAAAACATTTTCGGTGAAAATTAGCTCTAAATTCTGCATTTTCAGAAATGCTTAAATGTCATTTTCTCCAAAAGACTCCAAATTTGGTGTTGTGGCAGATTAGAAAACTCAAAAACTAGATGATTTGTTTATCTCCTACACCTACTGGCACAAAGTGAAAGAAACTGGGAACACAGCACATACATTCTCACGTTATTGGAAACAATTACGTAATATTGCATTTTCTGTGCTACAATCACCCTTGCTATTAGTTGAAAATGTCCAATTCAATGAATTCAAACAAAGCGCCAGCGATGAATACCTGCATTTATTTTGGTAGTCAGGAGCAGCAATAATTTCTTACTTTGACAAATGAAACTAACAGATATACATTTCACTGATCCAGTATTCACAGCAAATTATACAAAAATGAGCAATACACTGTTGCCTGCACACCATTGTTGAAACTATGTGCATCTGCTTGGAGAATAATATCAATTCTTGCCATACACAAGTATATTTCCATCTGTATTCAGTACACATTTTTTCATTGGTTAGCAATAGAACATCATACACAGTTGATAAATAACTAATACCAATGAACTAATTTAATTACTAATATTCTACAATTTGGAATATTAAGTTAATTTATCACTGCCTATATTACTTTGACGCTGCGGCAAACTAAGCGCAGAAAAATAAAACCTGAAAGTCGTATGTTGCTTAGATCGGCCACGGTGAAGTACCCCCCAATAAATACTTTAAATGAAAGTAAAATCTGTTCTTCAAGACCGTAAGAAACAATTTGGCCAGTATGGGCATAATTATTTAATAAAAGAAGTTTAAATTAGTACAGGCTCTTACAGAAAAATATTTGCGTGTGCAGTTTTTTTTATTTATTGAAGATTGAAGTTATTGAAAATTTTAGTTATTATACAGTTGATGTTCTTTTTTCTTTTATTTAATAAACAATATTATTTAGGTAACAGATAATAATTAACATAACATACCTCACCAGGCATTCTAAGGAGTAATAAGTTTCTAATCATTTCTGAAAGGTTTGAAAACATCAGCTTGACTAAATAAAACAGTCGTTCTTATCACCGGCACCATCTAGACATTCAACAATGAGCTATTCAAATATCAACTGTGGCATTGTTGCAGAAATTGTAGAAGAAAGCGCAAGGAAGTAAAAATAGAACTAATATCGGCATTTTCAATAGTAAATTATTTTGTAAATAAATCTGAATGAATAGTAATTCCTCCTTTGGATTCTTTGTTTGCAAAGATTAATATTTCCCTTATTTATAGCATATGTTGACTTGGTGTCAGGAAATGATAGATCTAGTGGTAAATTGCACAAACTTTCTTGCATTATTTGAAACAGTTACACAATACTATAAGATAAAATTTGATGAAAATTCGGTGTAGAGTTAAGATGCTACTGTTGTTCACTGACAGACATTTAACCAAAAACATTTTAGTCATCAAGAACTGGCAAATCATAGATTCAGCCACCACTACTACATATTCTCGAAAATAATCTACTACATTTAGGAGCAAGGAAATTCAACTTTATTGGCATCAGGGGCCACACAACACTGGTTTCTCTGTCAAAATATTGGTTCTTTTCTCTACAGCATTACGGCATTTCATAGAACTATATGAAAAAGTAAAAATCAATGGAATAAGGAGTTTTGTAATGTTCCTCTCTCCAACGGGATGAATTATAATTACAAGGAGGTAACATTTACCTCCTGTATCTCCTCCCATTAGACATGCACTTACACATATAGAGAGAGAAAAAATTATTAATATATTTGTACCTTGAGAACCCCACAAAGAATGCTTCCACCTGCAACACCACCTTTCAAATCATCCACTTCACAACCAGGTTTATTGACATCAAACGAACGAATGACGATGAGACGAGGCTGAGATGTGAAATCTCTTGCTGGAACTGGAATCTTCTTTGTTATGTACTCGCAAAGAACTTCTATGTTGTATTTCAGTTGTGCAGAAATAGGAATAACAGGAGCTCCCTCGGCTACTGTACCTGCACATTACCAGTAAAAGTTATATTGTAACATTTCCAAGACAAAGATAACTTTACAGTCACACAGCTCCTTTCAAGTAGAAAAATGCATTGATCCGACCAATTTGCATATGTCCTCTATTTCCCTTAGTAAAGAACAATAAGACAAATAGGAATATTAAATAACGACCTGTCAATCTTGGTCTTTCAAAAATAATTTCACCTAAAGTTCAATGTCAGGATATACTGGCATAAAATTTAAATTGAAATAGTTTTGTTAAGCTTAAGATTGCATAAACTGAGTGTCATAAACGACTAAGTGTTATATTTTTTAGTATCCGTGAATAGAAAAGAAACTCTGTTGCGAAAGAGCTTTTGAATGTACTGATACATCTTAAAATTGGCTTATAAAAAGTATTTGAATCACACAACTGACTAGCTTGATACATTCTCAACTAGAACTCAAATTACCACTCTTTTATATTTTTAATTGTGAATTAACATTAGTTCAATGATAGAAACAATATGGAAATTCTTGAAAGGAACTGCCCTTCCATGAATTCCATTAAAATCAACTGTTACAATTGATGAAGTGTGCTTAAGAGCCCATAAACACTGTTTTTGGAAGGAATGAATAAAAAATTATGAAGAAACATCCATTTGATTGTCTATAGACCAAAGATAGTTCAACAATAACACCAATTATTAATTTTCACCACTTAGTCTACATATTACGAAAAACACACAGTTATTTCAAAATGAAAAGTAGTCGGAAAGCGTCCTGCTGGTTCAATTTCTTTTTGGACTCCAGACATTACGTCTAACAAAATCGTAGAATAAAAATTTAGCTTTGATAGCCAAATCTCAAATGGTATCTCATTAGAAAAATTTAACTTTAACATTCACGTTTCACACAGTATGAAAACCAGTATCATTTGTACATGATGCTATGAAAACCCACAAGAAATTCCAAACAAAAATTTAGAATAGAAACGGTAGACAAACAAAGCTAACACTTATAAAACGGGGTAAAAAACAAACTCTTACCTTGCACAAATTTTAAGATTTGATCATACTGTTCTTTTGCCTGTCCCTCTTTCACCAGATCGATTTTGTTCTGTAGAATAAGAATGTGTTTCAGCTTCATGATTTCAATGGCTGCAAGATGTTCTGAAGTTTGAGGCTGAGGGCAAGATTCATTCCCAGCTGTAAATGAGAAAATTACATACTTTCTATGCATTTAATATGAATTGTTAATACTAAGAAAAACTTATTATCCCACGAAATGTAGTTACCAATTAACAGAAGAGCAGCATCCATTACTGCTGCACCGTTAAGCATAGTGGCCATAAGAATGTCATGGCCAGGGCAATCCACAAAGGAAACATGGCGTACCAAAGTAAAGCGCCCGGAGCATGCCGGACGCAAGCACGGGAAGGAATCATCTTTTGAGGACCCACCCGAGATATAACAAGCGGGTCTAGGGCACTTTTCATTACTACACTTGTAAATCTTGGCATTTGCATAGCCTGAAAGGGAAGGTAATTGAATAGCTAATATTCATTCTCATATGAAAACGTCATACAAGTTTCATTCTCTCTTCAATTCTTAGAATTGAATTCAAAGTCCATTCTAATTTTCAAGACTTTTCATATTGAAAGGAAAAAAAGAAGAAAATAAATTTAAAAGAACAACACACACTTCCATTCTAGTAAATTATCATTTGGATTACGTGAAAATATTGGCACTTATTTATTTTTCCTGATGGTTTTGCCATACCTTAAGCATTAATTTTTTTTATTAAACTTTTAGGATTTTTACTCCATAAAATTAAAAAACTCTTACTTTTTTAACATTTAGCACTTTTTTATTTTAATTAAAAAGTTGAATACTACATTAAGTTTTAACAATTAAACTTGATGTTTATGTAACTTTGTATTTTCATTGCACTTTTATCATGAAAATAAGCAATGTAACTTCATTTCAATACCAAGAAATAGTACCATTAAATAATTGTACAGCTATGTAAACCTTCACTTATTTCATTATTCTTGGCAGAAACGTTTTTTTTTGTTGTAAAGAATTAAAATCCTGCACTTTACATATTGCAATGGGTGAAATTTTCATTTCCTAGTAAACAATCTCATAGATACTTTGAAAGGCAATATGCATGCAATATTTGGACATTGCATTGAAATTTTGTTTTTATTCACAGAAATAACCAGTTACAAGAGTAAAAATATTTTGCTCATAGTGAGAATTAGCTTCCTAGGCTCCTATTCTCACCCTGAGGGTTAAACTTTCTCTCTTATGAACAAATTTTCATTTTACTCTTGTACCACAAATGATTACTACAAGCTTGATGAAGTAATGGAAGAACTGCAAGTCATCCTTAATATATACACCTAACAAGTATTCTGTTTTGCAAAAAAGAGAGAGAAAGCAATACTGATAGACTCACACATTCTACATCCAACCACAGACAAGGAACAATAAAAGAAATCTTGGTAAAAAAAATCCCCATGTTGGTAATTTCAGTACCTCTAGCAGAACAGAGGTAACTGTACAGATACACATTCCACCAAGGGGTTCATGCGTATTTAAAATTAATGAATTTCTAATGAAGTTACAGAATCAGGGGGCATAAATGTGCACATCAGAAAGAAAATGAGATAAAACACAAGGGAATGTTTTTAGGTTGCATCAGATGAGACTTGTACAAATTCAACATGAAAAACATTCAGAGGGGGAGGGGTAAAAAAATGAGAGCACGACCTTGTATGGGGGAGGGCTGAAAAAAATGAATGGAAATGATCCATGTGAAGATGAAGGAGGCAGGAAAAAGAAAAGAAAAGACAGGGCGGAAACTGGGAACAAGAAAATTAGGATAGTTAAGGCAAAAAGGATTAACATTCCCATTAGAACCATTTCCAACACAATTACACAAATTGTGATTTATTTTCATTAAATAGCAAACCTTGTTAAAAATTTAAAAAATCTTGGGTGTCTTCAAAATCAAGGAATCTCTTATATTTAGGTAAACATGATACTTGTGAAAAATCTCTTATTCATTTCAGTAAGTTATTCATTTTTATTCAGAAGATGTGGTTAAAGATTCATCAAACAGTGCTGAGTCTACAAGAACAGAGTGAGTGCATATATTTAAGTTAAGTATCTGTAAAAAATGAATGTTCCAGAAATTATCAACCAAATTTAATAACTACTACATGTACCATTGTTAATAACTACTACATCCCTTTCGAGTATTTATGATCTAGGGATGTCAACAGGCAGATAAGAGAAGATTTACAGGTGATCAAGAACAGGAAAAAAAATACAACAGGAGGTTTACACAATCCAAGAAAACTTCGAGTGATAACCTGTATAAAATTCGATAACTATCACACACAAACAGAACTGAATATATTATGAATTCAGACACACACGACAAAGCTTTTAGTGGCTAATACATGAAAACCCTTCTAAAGTTGACAATATCAAGTTACAGTCCCTAATTTGAGTTCAATTCTTCAGTAGCAATTTCACTTATATACCAATTTGCTGCAACAGTTGTCTAGAATTTCACAATAAAATCCACACTTACTTAACCAAGAGTTAACGAAAGAAATACTCTCTGTATTTGAAGTACCCCCCCCTATTTTGCTTATAGATTTTTTTTATATTATTATTTTATTTTGATTTATTATTTTCATAACTAGTATCGACAAAAATCATATTAAGAACTTACTAGGAAACGAAATGAGTCTCCCAGACTACAGAAAGAATTCAAAATACAGTCATTTTCTTTCTAATTTAAAAATGTAGTACCATGCCTTCAATGAAACAGAATCCTAGTACAATACATAGTTTGTTTTACATGTTGCAAGTTGCAAGATTTATCCCATTAAACATTTCAAAGCAATCAATCCTCGATTATAATTGGGAAAACGAATATACACAATACAAATATAAATACAGATGGCAACAAGATTTGCAAAACAAATTTTCTCAACTTTTTGAAGTTATTTAGACCTATCAACATCAAGTTTTGTGAAACTACGGTGGAATTAATTTAAGGAAACCCAAATCACTTCCAAGCCTATAACATGGCACAACAAATGTGTTTGCGAGCTCCAGATATTAAGACAGTTCTAAATAACTGAACAATTCTATCTACCCACAAGCTGAAATTCCTTTCTTCTTCCTAGTATAATACTAGAGTAATTTTGTCATCCATTCCACCAAGTTACAATTAAGAGGCAGATTTTAATTAAATATTTTATTTCTTTTCACTTTAGAACAATGCTGTTTAGTATAGAAATTAGTTCTGTTATGACAAAATGAAAAGACCCATTTTTATAAGTCATTTTTTTCTATTTTCATTTCGACTGAAGTCTTTTTCATGTTTTAACGTAAATTTTATTGCATATTTTTACTGATTTCATCAATTTTAATGGTACCTGCTTCAAACAATATTTACGTGGTGCAAACAAATTTTCACTACAGAATTCCTGAGCAGCATATTTGTTTTCTTTGCTCATATTGTAACGTCGACTGCTGTGAGTAGAATATTATCTAATGTTTCTGTGATGACTATCGGCACCAATCTCCGTTCGGCCAATTTCGCGAAAAATAAAGGCAGAGATTTTCTTTCAAAGAACAGACCCCGCCAAACATTTGCAAGCCGAGTTCACTTGAACAAGAAGATAAATATCTCTATTACACCAGTAACATATCGCACCTCCAATAGAAAAGTGACAAGTCCGAAATCGTCATTTTTAGCTAAAAGCTGATAAGAGGTTACCAAGAGGTACTGCTAATATTCTTAAGTTGATTTTGAATTGGTTCAATTACTGTCCGCTAGAAGGTGAATATTTGGTACAATCTATAACTAGTATTACAGAACAATGAAACAAAATTGCAAATTCAGAGAATTTTGCACTTGTGTCACGTTTCTATTGGAGGTGCGATATTCAACAGCTTGTTTTGTTCATCTGAAGTGGTTTTGATCAAATTTTTTACATAACTTTTCTTTGTTTTTAGGTCATTTTTGAGGCATTTTTGAATAATTTTATTGATTATTTTTGCCAATATTTTAAGACATCATGCTATGAATAAGAAGAAATTTGCCCACTGCACTGTGACATATTGCATGCATTTTGTGCATCTGATTTTATCTTGATAAGTTTCCTGTAAGTTGTTAAACCACAAATCAACAAACGATTTGAATTTGATATATTATGTGCAATGGCACAAACTGATAGTAAATTAATTCAGAAAATGTTAAAGAGAGAGAGCATACTAAAGTTTTGTGTGTATAAGTACAAATAAGTAAAGTATTGTGAATTTAAATACTATTGTGTATGCTTCCTGTACAAATAATTTGCAATCCAGTTCTTCTTCAACCTTAACTTAACAATTCTGAAATATTGTGGCAAACATTTTGTAATAGCTAGTAATACAAGAGAAACCTGGGAATAATTTTTTAACCAAATATCGATTAAATATCACACGATTGCTGTGAACAAAAACCGTTTCCAATGAAACAGGCAAAAAGAGGTTTAATCTGTCTCGTGTATCACGTATACCGATTACATTTTGCATTATGTCTATTCCTAGGTTATGGCTTTACATTACAATGCCACAAGGACAGCAACAGCAATTTGCCATGGCCTAGTTTGTAGACCAGAGCAGGCAAGGTATGGTTAATTGAACATCACTGGATTTGATTTTAATATATTGATGTATTTCAAAGATGTTCCAAAATTCCTTAAATGTACTAGTGATGCTCCAATAGCACATACTTTCTAACATTATTTGCAATGGCTATGTAATATGAATCCATGAAAGTGTTTCCAACCCACAAAAACGGTTTGTCCAACTATAAAAATGAGGTTTCACAAGCTCTTTACTTATCCGCTTCACCAATGCCTGCAACGTTACATGAACATTTCTGGGGACATCGACAAGAAAGTTGAATATCGTCAATTTCCAAAAATTAAGAGGTTTTAGTGGACTAAAGTCTAATTTTCTTAAGAAAACAAAACCTACAAAAAACCACCCTTCAATATTGCCAAAGATTTAATTTTTATAATTTCTGAAAATTATAGAGAAAGAAGATGAAGAAAATAATTAGAGCTACTTTTGAAAATGTCAAAATGTTGAGGTTTCATGTGAAGTACCAGCCAAAATCAAAATATGTTTAAAATTCAAGATGTCATGACATCAAGCAGATCCATTACAGAATATAAATTTGGGTGAAAACCCTAAGAATGGTTTAGGTGATAAGTGTCATTCAGAGAAGACTCTTCTATGAATGAAGGTTTGGGTACCCACAACACGATTTCTGACTACACAACATATCAGAAGTAATTTACAACTATATTCAGGACCAAAAATTATGATCCCCTTTTTTCAGTATCTTTCAGGGTCTAGAAGTTTTACTGTCTCTAAACTACCTAGTTTGCAAGTAAGAAAGACCTACTTCTCCTGTTTGATATCTCAGATTAAAAAGAAAAAACAACAACATAGGAGTGCCAAATGAATTATAGGAGAGGAAAGCTCAGTGAATTTTTGGAAAAGATTTTTCATTTTCAAACACCCAGAGAAGTTGATAGAATAACCTTATCTCATGAAACCAAACAGATCTTGGACAACCACTAACTGGAGGGGACCCATTGTGAAGGACAAGTCAGTGGTTCTACCGTGAACTAGTCTGGCCTGCCAAGGAGAGCTGCCTATTCTCTGACAAAAGATGATCCAGTCTTAAATAATACAGACTCCAAGAGAGACAGTCTGCCCCTATTTTCATAGCCCATAAGCTCTGACGTGACAGGCCCTTTATTGTGTGTTCGCAAAGTAGTGTGCGACAATAGTGCTAAACATATTACCGAAGAGTGTCAGCAGGATTATCTTACCCCAAGAGCCCCAAGTATGACCGAATTATGGGCATCCTAAATCATATTGAACATCTGTCTAATGAAAGGTACAAATTAACTAACTTTTTCAATTAAACAAATTAATAAAATATTTATGACCATACACAAGTTTGTTTAAAGATATTATTGACTAACAATGTACTTAAGTTTGGTTGTACATGAATCCACTTCTAGAGCAATTTTCTATGTTGTCTGATGACTGCTTCAAATAAAGTACTTTCAGAGCAATAATAATAATAATAATAATAATAATAATAATAATGACTAGAGTTAAGCACTAATTACAACCCATGCAAAATATTTTGTCTGTTTTTACACATTTAGCAACAAACAATATTTTTCTTAACATACAATAAGGATTCTACACAGTGATATTGCTCATCATGCTCCCAAAAGAGCAATATTTATAAGTTTGAAGAGATACAATTAACATGTCAGCAAACAAGCAGAAAAAGGAACTTTTGGACTAAGGATTACTGAATTCTAGCACTACTGAGTGAAAGATAATTACATCAATACACACTGAGAGTTTGAAAATTTGTTTTGTTGTTCTTCCATCTTTGAACAATGTATGACCACAGAAAGAAGTATCTTCTTTCACCTATCTTCTGTATGCTTTCACTGTACTGGATGTATGTTCTCATTTAACTTTTCAGTTAGTACAATGTACTTACACAAGTCACCCACATGTGAGTAAATGCTCATTTTCCCACATTCTTTTTTTTAAGTAACCAATGTATTCTTAAGGAACATTTCATTTGATTTTTGGTACAGTCATACTAAACTATTCAATGTTTTTCAACAAAATTTACTAATAATGATAAACAATTCAAAACTTGATACATGGGTAAATTTAAAATAGTTTCTCAGAATCAAAATTTGACAAAAATAAAGTTACACTAGGGTGGGTTTTCCAGTGTCTCATTTTGAAGATTGTGTGTGTGTTTGTTATTTTTTTAAGCAGATTGTCATCTAGTATTGAGCCCAGTGTTAAGTTGCTAAAAGTTGGCACTTACACAGGATAAAAATAACAATGTCACATGTTGCCCATGCAACATAATGAAACACAGAAAATTCATGATACTTGTACTGCGAGTTAAATAATATTATTGAAATTGAAAGAGAATGAAAAAATATTTTGAATACCTCAGTAAACTTCACCATTAACTTTACTTGGACTGTTATCTGTTGAAGTGTAACAGTAGAATGGTTTTCTTACGCTACCCAGAATTCCCGAGTTCACATCCAGCATTCTGATGCTTTTAAGTGTTAAATGTTTTGACTTTTATTGTTACGCGACTCATTTTTTCTGAATTAGATTTCCTTTGCATATCATTGTTTCAATGGCATTTCATTATTTTGAATAGCAATTGCAAGTTTTATTGTTATTACACAAAAAATGCAAATTACGTGGATTACAGCCAAAAAGGAGTGAGAGCACGGGCAGTTTTGCAACAAACTGCATTCGCAACAGCAAATTCCCACAGGACTTCCTATTTGCATTAATTTTGAGACACCTTCCTTGTTACAGAAATGTGCAGTATTTTGCATGGCCAAATTTAGTGTAATAATGAAAATTGCAATAAAAAAGTTGTTGTTTTTCACTGAATACCACTTAAAAGATTAAATGACTTGTGGTAGACACCAGTCTTGTTGGTCAATCTTAAATTTGATATCTTGAAATAAATATCTTATAGCATTATTTTCTGACTACACAGAGTACAATAACAGATCTTCAAAAAATTTCAAACATTCATGACAACCTAACAGAAAATTTCATTGAAAAGAATGATACTACAATTGGCAACAAAAACCAAGAGCTAAACATTTCAAACATACTTAAGTTTTTTGTTTTCAATTTTTAATATAAGAAGGACCAATAGCAACTTGATTCAAATACTTGTGCAAATAGACACAAAGAGGAAGAACAATTATACCCAATTTGTGAAAAGGCAGTAGAATTGAGATGTAACTGTAATGCAAGTCTTGCAGAAACAATGGTACAAAATAAATATTATCAGAAGTATATCTTTCAAATCCAATAACGTATCTATTCTACCAACCTACAATTCATTGAACTATAATTTATATTTTCAAGTAGAAATTACAAATGTAAGAAAACTCATACATTAAAAACATACAAAAATATTTTATTCCATTTGGAGAAATATTTTGAAAATACATTTTTCAATGACATACATTTGAGTTGATAGAGTACATCATTATGACACCACTCTTCAGAAAATTAAAATAGTTTTCATTCATTCATGTAAGCATATTTAACAAACCAGTGTGTTTTGATATTTGTCTTATTTAGAAACAGTTTTTAATATCAAGAATACCAATTTGCTAGCATACACGTTGCAACCTAGAGCAGTGAGTCTCATCAAACTATTGTGAATTACAAAGGAATGTAAGACAATGTGCTCATACACAAAGAACCTTCTCTAGCAGTCTTTATTGCAATTACAAATAATTCTATGTGACAAGAAAAATTTTAGTTTAAATTTAGTATTATCCTTTTTACTTCACATGTAAAGAATTTTTTTAGACTGAACCAAACACTGAAAAATAACACTATTTTCACATCAAATATCCCAATTTTTGTATTATAATCAAATAATGAAGTTTATAATAAAAAAGTTAATGAAAAAAGTTTACCCAAGTTGCAATTTCAAAACAACTGACAAACAACATGAAATCTCAGAATTCTAGATTTTGATAATATGATAATGAAATTGAAACAAATTATTATGCACCAAATTTAAAAACGAAAGGAAAAAGCTAAATATATAATCCACATTAAAATCAACGATTCTATACTCACAACCACAAGTTTGTAATTCAGGTTAACAACGCACTCAACATTTCTTGGAGGTTATCCAACATCCCTCATAATTCATATAACATTAATATTTCACCAAAACTCAAGAGGATTGTAAAACCAGCTCATTGTTCTCAGGCATTTAATTTATGAATGAAACATTTTACTTTATAAAATTAAATTAGCACAGAACTGTATGTCCCTCAAAACATGTACAATTGTGAATGAACTACATAGAAAACAATAAGACAAGCGAGGTCATCAAAAAGGAAAACCACCTATCTTACTTGATTCACAACACTATTTACACAACAAAACATTTGTTTCACCTGATAACCTCTTTGTTCTTTATCCATTTTTTAAAATATAAATCTTTACTTACAAAATATAGGTATGAAGCTTAACAAACACAGCTTTCATACCACACTATTTTTAAACACAGATTCTAAAAATACCATTTGGGTGCCTTTCTATATTATTGCTACAGAAACTGCCAAAAACATGCAGCTGAACACATTTATGAAGGTCTTATTAAATAAAGTCATTTGCTTAAAGCACAATGCTAAATAGTAGTTTTTTGAAACTCTCGCATGTAACAATTGGAACAAGGATAATGGGGTGGGAATAAGGATAGGAATAGGGAGTGTCACTGACCTGTATGGAAACATTTGCATATAGCAAACAAATGTTACAAATATTTAAAATAGGTACTTTCTGCAATTTTCAGCACCACATTTACACAAGGTCTTTGGTCCTTTGGGAGGAGTACCCTGTTTGTCCTGTCTCATGTAGTCAAATGTTATCTCCTCGTTCCTTTTTATTCGTCTAGTGGAAAACAAGGCCAATTTTGGCAAATTGGGATCAAGACAATTGATCCAAACAGCATATACAGCTAAATTAGGATTGCAAGAGTGATTAATAAAATGAGAGACGTTTCCAAAAGAAGCTGCATCAACAGTATAAGGGCACTGTTCTTCTTCATTATAGTCTAGATCAAAAAGGTATGTGCGCCCTTCGGCATCATACTTCTTTCCTCTCTCTTCAGCCTCTTCATTGTCAACAACTTCTCCCACATATTCACAAACAAAAACCCCTTTATTAATTGCCTCTACTGCCTTCACTCCCCAACCACATCCTGTGGATGTGCGAAAAATACTTAATTTAACATTGGGGCCTTTCTGAACAACTCTATTGATGCATTCCTTAGAACATGAACATTTTTTATTACATTCATAAATTGGGGTGCCAATGGGAACTCTTAAAATACCATTTGAATTGTAAGCAAAAGAACTTCCAGATTGCTTACCACAACAAAGAGTTCGTGAATCACACAATTGGCAGTTACATCCAATAGGAGGATCATCAGGAATGGTAACACCCTTCCCTGGGATATAATCATTAATGTAATGAAAATTAGCTGGCCTCAATTCTAAATCTACATTGTTTTCTACAGTTATCAAAGAAGGATCATTTGCAGATCGATTAATTTCAGATTCCCATTCTTTCAGAGATAATAACTGATTCGTTCTCCTCTTGTGTAAGGCTCTTAACATCAAATCTTTCTGAACTTTCTCCACTGTCTCTGGATTTCTTGCAAACTCTGGAACACTGAGAAGTAAACTAAGGGTTTTGCGTACATCAGTTTCCGATGGAACAACATATTTAACTTTCCCCTTATGAATTAAAGTTGCCATTAAGATTTCTAAAGATTCTTCAGTGGGACTGACCAAAGTGTTACTATATGCCATAATGTCTTCCTCTGTAATTACACGAGTTCCATTTATTTTCGCAAAATATTTTTGCAAACTTTCATCACAATTATTTAAGTGTTCAATGGGCTCCCAAGTATTAAATTTGGAATCCCAATTTTTCCACTTCACCATATATAGAATACCCTTATTATTTTGACAATGGTCAACAATTGCTTCAACTTCATACACTTTCTCTGTGCGTGATCTCTTGTCTTTCTTAGCAGTTTTTGAGAAACTTGCAGAAGATTCTCTCTTTCTTTGTTTCACAGGTTCATCTCCAGAATCCATCATTGACACAGGTGTATCTGGCATCCCACAAATATCCAGTGATTTATCACTATCCATAGTGTCTGAGGAATTATTTGTTATTTTTTCACTTGTGTTGAAAGATTTTTCACAGCCACTGCTAGAAAGAATAGCACTGCCCTCTTTCCCACCATCTCCTACACAGGATCCTTGCAATTCTGTAGTCTGAGGTCCACTCTCTCCAGTTACAGCAGATTCGGTTACTTTTGTATCGGTTGTACAGGACAAACTCAATGACATTATGGGGGTCTTTGGAAGAGAGATAACAGGATGCTTCATCACCATCTTGCACTTCATGAGTCCCTCTTCTGTGCCTGTAATTGCAAAAGTTACTTGTGTTGCTCTTAACTTGATCGAATTAAACAAATGCATTTCAAAATAAAGGAAAACAATTTGCTTGAATGAACTGACAGTACAAATACTTTCAAGAAAGTAAAAATAACTACAAGTTAAAACAAAAAAGTAGATTTAAAGCATTAATTGTAATTTACACTTTGTGAACAACCTACATAAAAAAAATCAAATTCTTCATAATTAGCTTCTTAATTCTTTTTTATTTTATTAAATTTTAAAAAAATGGCATTAAATGAACAAATTCATGATAAAAGACACTAAGATAAAAATCAAATTCTAAAATTTAATAATGCAATGCAACAATATTGTAGGTTGTATTTCATGGAAATATGAAGTAAATCTTGTATTTCCAGCACACACTACTCCAAGTGATAAAGTACAAGATAAAGCAACAATAAAATACATAAACATATGAGAAAGCTTTGAAGACAAGGATATTATTCACCAACCATATAAGAACATGCAATGTGTTGTGTTTACAAATGAATCGTCCATATATTTTTGAAACATTTACCACCAAATTAAGCAAATTTTGCAATTTTGTTGATTATATTAATTAAAATAAAATTAAAAAAAGCTTGAATGCCATTCAATTTTCACTCGGCCCAAACTGCAAAAATCTAAGAGTTCGCAAAGACAAGGCTAAAAGGTGATAACACGATAAGTTTTCCAAAACCTTTCTTTTGGCAATGTTGAGTTCAGTGGAACATACCTACGCTTCTTTCAAAATTCCTTAGGCAGGTGTTCAGTTAAAGGGGAGTTTACTGCTGTTTTAAAAAATATGTTCTGCTGTTTCTCTTGCTTGTTGGGCAAAGTAATAAGAACGCATATTCGTCATGATTTTTTTTTTAACATCTGCAAAAAGATGTTTTATGCAAACAAACAAAATTAAGTCTAAAAATGGCTCAAACAGCTACGTCAAATAAGGGGACACCTTCATTAACATTCATTGAACTGATTGGTCTTTCCATAAGACGGTAAAAATTTCCTCTTTAGAGCAGACAGACGCAAGGCACATTTCATATATTGACCTCTATTAAGGGATCACCTCTAGCAATTTAGAACTCACAGAATAATTATCAGAAGAGTGGCAGATATACTGTGGATTCAAAATCACCTTGCACTGAAACGGTCTGCAGAATACTTGGAACAGTGACATCCGTCACTGGCAAGGGGCTCGGTTTCTCTAAGGTAAAATCATTATATTACTAAATTCCTCTATGGAGTAACTACACATTCACTTCACTACCCCAAATTTTTCTCAATGTCAGACAACCTCCTCTTTCCCACTGTGAAAACTCGTTTATGGTATGGCAATGGTGCAGTATATGGTATTGCGAAGTACGCCCCATGCTCAAAATCTGATGGTCATTCGTGAACTGCTTTGTGGGACAGCTCAGTGCACAGATGAATTGGATTAGAGTGTGATTCAGTGGAAGCAGAAAGTGCATTTCATACAGCCAAGAATTCTTGACAGTAGATGAAGGCACGTTAACCTATAAAACCAAAATTATTCAGCCAGGAAAAGTGCTCATATTTTTAAGTGTAAAAGGAAACAAATTTAATACTATTACAAAAAACGAACTCCATGAAAACGACTTCTTGTCTGTCTGGGTGAAGCCATGTTGTTGGCTGAGAGACTCAGCCAGACATTTCACCATCACAGGCTTCCTCAGAGTACTCACTACCCTGCGGAAGACTGATATGTCAGGCGAAACTTCGGCCTCTCAGCCAACAACACAGCGGCACCCGGACAGCCAGGAACCCTTTAACTTTAGTTACGTGTACACGAAACTCCACGAGACTCCTATTCAGCTAAAAAACGTGAACTCTGCATTTTCTAAAAGTAGAATCCACACAAGAACATATTTCCCTATATCTTATGAATCAAGTGTAGTTTGTTGTTTAAATTGTTTTGTAGTTTAAGGTAATTAAAATTATTTTACCGAAATTTAACTCGAAAGATATATGCATGTAGGACCAAAACTAGTTCTGTTGACAAAATAAATTTACATAATAAATTTACTTTCTGATCATTGAAAAAAATTTACTTAAAAGTAATAACGAATGTCGATACATAATATTTTGAAATATCAATATTGTGCGTACCCTGTCATGGACCACTGGATTTGTTTAATTTGACTTTATTTGTGGAGTGCCCTAATGAACTTATTTACTACTGGGTGTTCTTTTATACTTTCTCCATATTTTTTTCTCAATCTTTCTTTGTCAAATGGCAAATTATGTGAGTAGTGTTCTTTTGGCAGACTACACGTAAAAAACATTAAAAAATTCTAACGGTATAGTCAAAAAACTAGCATATTTCGTTTTGTAACCTGCCCGAAAATTTATGAGACACTCCTAGGACAAAGTATATATTGATATGTTTTATAAGAATATAAAACAATTTATATTCAAAAGCGGGAGATGAATGATAAAACAACTTAGTACTGCTACCTTCCATGTGCTCACATTGTGTAATTCTTAAAAGAAAGCTTCAAATCAAAAATTATAAAGGTACATGATTTTTATACTGTGGGTATTCCTCCAGTCACAACAGATGTAGCACATGGTATATACATTTCAACAGACAAATTATCTTCCCATTTTTCAGCTATGCTTTCATACTTGGCTAACTTCCTATGTCTTTCTAAGGAACAGTTTGACATTGAAATTATACCAATTTTTACTTTCTTGCATAAGTACATACATAGAAATATACCAAGTACAGAGAAAATTAAGTAATGCTGCAGAAAATCGATGTTTACATTTCAACGGAAATACATTTTGGGGACACCTGATACAAAACAAGGTGGTTGTTTTTTTCAATATGTCTGTCCGTCTATCTGGACGAATGTGAGCAGCACTAGCGCTAAACTATGCGTAAGATTTTTTTTGAAACTGAATAAACAGCTATCAATCTAGCCTGAGTCTAAGCTTTGTGATTTTGAAAAACATTCATTAATTTTTGGAGGTTCTTTACATGAAGCCATTGCAATATATTCAAAATTTTCTCAAAAATAACTCCAAATTTTTTCTTTATCCTTCGGGTGGGTGGGCGGCAGCTCTCGGTGCTGTTTTTCTCGAAGGGAATTTTTGATTTTTGAGTTAGCCCTCAAACACAAAAGCACATCTACTGCATTCGCATCAGTGTTGAGAGCTTTAAGATTTTATGCTACAAGGAATAAACAGTCAAACAAGTGGACATTGGACAATGGAATTTTGTCATCCAAAGGGTGCCCCGTATGCGGTATTGGCAAGAGGTGTCGAAGCCTCAATAGGAGGGCAAGATATTTTTTAGAATAGCAAACTTTCCTGCTGGAGATTATGTGTGCCAATTGTCTCCAGGGAGTCAGAAGAATTCAGAAATTAAAGAATATATTTCTCCTTAAATGTGCAAACACGATAAACCTACTTGAAATATGTTAAGAGCATACATCATCACTCATCCGTATTCAGCACCCAATTTGGGGCATGTGTAGCCAACCTCGGTGCAAGGAAGATAAACCAACATACATTCATTGAATCATCATGGTAGTTGGAGTGTGATTTCCAATCCAAAGTTATTGGGGAAACTTATCCAGGCGCCAAATATTAGACGTTCAAGGAAACTATGATCATCAAGATCGACTTGACTAAGAGTGGTGAAGATGGCAGAAACATTGGTACTCACCGCATGCTTAAACATAGTATGCGTGTGTCACTACATCCCAAATCATGGGCCCAAAGAGAACTCTTATTTTGTAGGGAAGTATTCCCATGATGATTCCAATCTTAATCTACAGGTATACGCAAAGATAGTTTCACCTGTGGTCTTCTACAAAATAAGGTTCACTTTGAACAACACAAAGGGGGATTACTTTGAGGGATATTTCCATTGGAAAAATAAGAAACCGGTATTGATGCCCTAAACGAAGAGGTGAAACACTACCCAAAACTCAGCGAGTTCCCAGCAACAGGTTTGTTCCATGAATAACTCGTCCATACTAAATAGACAACAATACAGGTACTCTGAGTTGCTACCTACGCTACCCATGTTGTACTTACACATGCCTTGTGTGACCCATGAGTCATGACTTCATAATGCTAAAAATACATTTACGATATTTTTCATACATATTAGTTTTTAACGCAAGCTATTATGTGTTGACCTGAAACACGCACTTTACAAAATTTGATGACTTATGTGAATTTGTACTAATAGCTGGCAATGAATCTAAAAATAACGAAAAACCCCAATTTTCAAATCAAATTCTCAGTTTTCCAGCACTTTTCAAATTCCAGGTACTCACATAGTATGGTGACATGACCAAGTGGTTAGCTGACCTCTGAACCACCAATGCTTGGGGGTCAATTCCACTGAGGTGAGTGGATTTTTAAAGGGTGGAAAATCCCAGAGTGGCCATATCATGCTCATGGCATGTAAAAGAATCCTGGAAGGTGCTTAGCAAAATTAAACCCCTCCGATAATGTCCCATCCCAAGGAAAACTCATTCTCCTAATTGAACAGTACAAAGAATGGTTAAGTGAGACCAACATCCGGCTGAGAAAGCAAGAATTATATGCAGGTACATCAGGAGACGCTTGTGAGGCATGCCAAAGATCCCCTAGATCAATGTGGAACTACGGCCAACGGCCAGCTCCTTGAAAATAACTTAACGATCCATAAATAAATAGTGTTTCTAACCCAGCTGTCATGCAACAGCAAGACTTTAGCAGGCTAGCACCTTTTAAATATTTGCTATTTCCATGTGTTATGAAACAGGAACTTTTTAATATTTATCATGTGTGTAGAATGTACTGAATACAGATGTCCCAAGAAATTTTGGACAACATCCATAACTTCTAAACATCATGACATCAAAGAGCAGTTTTTGCTCAACAATGCAGAATCATGCTGCATGTAATAGGTTGTAGAGATATTATTCGTATTTATCATTTTCGAGAAACATAATATATATATATATATATATATATATATATATATATATATATATATATATATATATAAGGAACTATATATTTTTATCAATGGATAGATCATAAAAAGAGGAATACAATAATGCATCATATTTTAGTTTTCTGATAGTAATTTGAGTGTAAAATTAGACTTTCTGCCACGCGATTTTAAATGCAAAAACACCACTTGTGAAGGCTCTGGAAAAAATATTGTCCATTTAATTTAAAATCACATGTCAGAAAATTAATTTTATACTCAACATTATCAAAATAGTAACATTTGATACATCATTGTATTCTCTTTGAGTGCTTACAATTTAAATAAAATATATTACATTTCTTAATACTTCCAAACAAGTTTGAAAAAAATTCAAACGGATACATTAATTCAAGTATTATCGGAAGATATACAGCAGGTATATACTAAATAGATCACCTTCTGGCCAATTCAAAACTTTTAAATATTGCAAATAAAATTTTATTTTGTACTGCGAAGAGATATACCAGAAATCAAATATTGTGTAGCACTAAATTTTGCAGATCCAATTATGTCACCAATAATTTCATTAACAGAATCTGTAAACTTTTAAACAATTTTAGAAACATTTTAGACTTCTTGGAGCCTAACTCAAAGCACATTCAAGCTCGCAACTTGTCTGTATCTCACGTATGACATTTTATTTTACTTCGTGTATTATGACAATTTTTATTTTATCGCTTTTATTGTCTAATTATATTTTATCATTGTATTACGTAATTATTTTTGTAAAGGGTTCATCCGGTTGAATAAATAATTTGAAATAAATACTCTTTTTTGCAAAATAAATTATAAACATTTAATAAAATAACAATGTGATTAACTTTCAATTTTGACTGAACTTTGTGTATTAAATCAGATGTTCACACAATTTTGCAGTAGAAAACTCATCAAACTCATAAATTCTCAAACTATGTCAACGTTGGGAAAATAAGATCCAAGAAAATTTTCCTTTATGAACTTGTACAACTTAATTCATGAAGGTCTTACTGATTTTTCAACAGTTTCAGCTAGTTTGTTTTTCAAAAGTTCATTGAACTGAATCGACTCTTTCCTTAGTTCTCTTTCCAAATCGGGATAAGCTTTCATCAGATGCGACAAACCATCTTTGATGATTCTCACGTAGATCCATTTGTCTCTGGGATAAAGCAGCATGCAAAATATCAATAACTAAAAAACCTTTAAATTTTCATTTTTCAGATGGCCTAATCGATTCTCCGTGAAGTGATGAAAAACCATATACATAATTGATTCATTTGTTTCCTCTTGGTCGTGAATGTTCAGGACTGTAATAGTCGCAAGACATTTTTGCCATACATTCAGTACATGTAAAGCTAGGTTTGATAGTACCAATTTATTCATGCACAGTCTCGTACAATGCACAAACAGAATTGAGATATTGATGCAGTGATTGTAACGAAACACTGGTTCACAGAAACCTTTACAAAATTTGATCCCACAATACAATCATAATCCATCTCCAATTTCTCCCTAGGTGGCAAGTGTCTTCTCGCTTGTTGCATTATCTTGTTTTTGCAGTAAAAATCATTGATCATTTTTTCTAGAACATCCATAATAACACTGTATCCTTTACGAAGGGCTGTAAAAGCACATGCCTGAGCACTCCATCTAGTATCATAATAATAGCTAGTAGCATAATCTTATAGGCAGAGGAAGGCTTTGCTTGTAAATTAAAAGTGCAATCGCGAAAAGTCCCTAACAATGAGTGAGAGTAGAAATGAACCCGTAAATATTTTCCACAAACAAAAATGAGCAGCTTCTGAATGAGATTCCGCAGCATATTGTTCCACTAGATTCAAAACATGTGCAAAACAGGATACATATGTTTGTAATCCTTTATATTTTCCTCTCATATTAGCATCATCATAACTATAATCTCTACAATCAGTATTGACAAACCCATTCTCTGGTAAGAAGGTAAATAAACTCTCTGCGATCTGTGCAGATCTACCTTTGTGCTTCCATAACCAAAAACTTTAAAAACCTGTTATATGATCCAGAAGATAAAACACATCCAATAATTAGGGTCAGCTTATCAATGAGCTAAATCAGCGCTGAATCTAGTGAAATCAAATAATATTTACATTCCTTAATATCAATTACAATTTCATCTTGTAATTTGGTACCAATCAACTTGATGAATTCTTCACACATGTTTGGATAGATACAAAGTATTTCCTTTCCCTCTATTTCTGAAAGTAATCAAGAGCCGGGACAAGAAAAGATCAAATTTAGCAATTAATTCCACTATTCATAAATAATTACTATTTTTGTGAAGAACCAATTGTTTTATCACTGCCTTGAAAAGCAAGACCACCTCCTGCCATAACTTGTATGACCTCAACAACGCATTGAAGAACATTTCAGCAATATTATTTCTTTCTCTATTTCATCAACAATTGCTGCATCTACGTGTTCACTTTCCTTCTTTCGAGTTAACAAGGTGATCAAGTTGTTCTTATGTGAAAACCTCTTGCCAATTCAACAGATTACCATTTTCCCAATCATCAAAGCCCTCTTCAATAGATGGGCAATTATTGAACAATTTTTCATGTTTTTGTCCAAAATAAGTATGCCAGGACATTACTATCATTGTGTGCATGGGGAGAAGTGACATTTCAATTTTGCCAAAGTTCAGTGACAAAATTGGAATGCCACTAATCCTCCTACATACAATGATAGTATTGTAGTAAAGCAGCAATGAAGTAGTCCTAGCATACTCATTTTGGAGAAAAACTTGACTTATTCCCTTTTACACGCACACCTGCCAATTATAAACAAGTCACAAAGGGATTTTCATATTATAAAAACATTTAATGTTGAAACTTTCATTGATAATTTGCACATGCTGATTTAATTTATGCATATAAATATATATCAGCATAGTTAAAAGTTGATCCGACATCTTGTTATTACAATACAAAAACTTTACAAATCACATGTTGATAGGCAATTGTATTAATAGAGAGAGATAATTCTGTATCGTAATTGAAATCGTGCAGATAAAGCATCAATACTAAAAGAAACGTTTACACGATAAACATAGACACAAAAGAATCAACTGATTCTTTTCTCCTTGTAATTTATGCAGTAACAATTTATCCAAACAAATAAATCTCAAATGGTTGCATTTTAAAAGTAAAACAATGTCATCAGCCAGCATTTAAAATTAAATGTCAATCTCATTCTATATATATACTTTTGTTTCCATCCTTTTTTACAGTATTCATGACAAACCTTTTTTCTTCACTAGCAAGTCTTTAAATGCTGTGCCTTAGAAACCACAGGGCCCGTAGCATGTGCTACATATCCTACAAGCATAAACCGGGACTGGTCCTACACGAGAAAATTAATTATTTTTACATGAGAGTATTTGTTGTTCTTAAGCAGTGCGCATACCACTTTTTCGAAAACCATTTTACATGAGTTCCTTTAACAGCATTTTTATTGCAGCAGTCCACACGTTTTTTGTTAGTTTTGACAAATGGGTTAAGAATATGTAGAATTGCATGAACCATCTGGAGTACTTTTAGTCATTTTAAAGAAACTATCCCGACAATGTCCCCCAATAGAACAGAACTGCACAATCAACAAAGATAAACAAGTCTGAGTTTATAAAAGTTTCCATAAGTTTTGTTTCTATAGGTGACGCATGGAATTCCCAAATTAAATAAAAACAAACTCTTCTTGGAAGTATCAAATACCAAATTAATACAAGTTTACATATCTGTGGCGATAAGGAAAAAGGGAATAACTGTAAATTTCATAATTTCGAGAAAAATGCATTTAAAGTCATAAATTATATTTTTGCAGATTTAAGTAAGTTGACCGTAGGTTTTTTCTGAACACTTTCGTATAAACAAAACATAGTTTCAGGACTTCAAATAAACATTCTATAATAATAATGAATGTAATTAAATGTTAATTTTTCACTTATTCCCTTTTTCCTAAATATTTGCAGTTATTCCTTTTTCCATAAATGTTTATTTATCATTCTTTTCCTTTATTTTAATTTTATGGAGTGAATACATATATATATATATATATATATATATATATATATATATATATATATATATATATATATATATATATATATATATATATACATACATATATATATATATATATATATACTATATAATCTTGGATGGGAATGGGAAATTACTACTTCCTAAACAGGAACGTAACGCTCGCCCAAAACATTTTAGGTGACAAAAGATCTAAAAATATGAAAGAATTAGGAACTTTTTTAGGAAAGGTCCGGACCATTAGGGAAACTGAAATTAGGGAGTGGGAAAACAGCACTGGTTAGCTTGAGCGGAGCCTAGACTGGAGAGAATTTAATAAGTCAATAAGCTAACAATAAGTTAATCAGTAATTTTATGTTAAGTTAGTAAACAGTTAAGAAATAAGTCATAAGTCGTATTCAATTGGTAAATAACAGGTCAATATAATAAATAAAATAAAACTAGCATAGTAATAAGCACATTAGGGGGTGAAGGGAAGGGGGGATCGAAAATGTAAGGGCAGAGGCGTTGGTGCGGGCGAACTTCTGTGGCGCCGTTTGATTTCAGGTGCTGAGGAGGCCAAGCACTGGAAGGAGACGGCGGGACGCCCCCGCCAGAAAATAAATAGTTAAAATAAACGTCAGATAGATTAGAATGTACTCGGCTTCTGACGGCAGGTTTTTCCCCCTTCAGGGGTATTTTCCTAAGCCGTACCTTATGGTCTCTTTTCCGCGGTTATGATGAGAGACTATTTGGGGGTGAATACCAGAATTCGCAAGATTAGAACGCGAAAGGATATAGGTATTGTAATGGCTTAAAGGCTTTCGGCCTAGCCACATAGGATCAAGTAATCTAATTTGTTTGTAATAATTACCTATTAAATAAAAAATAATAAATATAATCTTTAATAAAAGATTTATTTATGTATTTTTGAGTATTTGACTTACGAAATAAGAATTATTAAATTAAATAGTTAAACTTTTCAGTTAAAATGATTTTAAAACATTTTTCCTTTTTTGAAATAAATTATTTATACACATTTCGTAATTTAATAATAATGTAATATGAAAATAAATAACAATAATATATAATTAATTTAATATAATTAAATTAATAATAAATTAATATATTAATATAATTAACATATTACGTTATGTTAAGGGCCGTGAAGCGCCCATCCTGTCAGAATGTTTGCTCCATTAAACCACGAAAAATACTGCTCCAATTTGAAAAATAAACAGAGTACTCAGATTTATTTTTCAAATCGGAGCAGTTTATTTCGAGATTTAATGGAGCAAAGGTGAGTATAATTTTTGACAGATTAATTTTGACATTCATGGTAGCGCCATCAATTAGAAAAAATAGGAGTGAATTAATGTTCATTACTTTTAGTATTGATTTTAATGCAGTTATTCCTTTTTTCCTCAAAGTTTTGCGGTTATTCCCTTTTTCCTTATTTTAACCATTTATTTGATAATTTAACATTGCTCGTAAATTCAAATATTACAGATTACTATATTTATTATCTTGTCTGATGAAAGTATAAGTATCAAAGATACCAAATTTAGTATTATCTCGATTTTGACAAAAATTGCAATTATTCCCTTTTTCCTTATCACCACAGATATATTCACTAAACTGAGAAGTTAATACCATAATTATAGATAGGCTAAATGCCAATTTGTTGGGTGGAGTTAATAAAATAAAAAAATCTGTTTCTTGTATTTTTCATTTATGGAAATTGATCAGCGTGTGAACATAACGTGTCTTGTGAATCATTACTGCATATGATTTATTAAACATAATTTCTCATTGATTTTTTATATCATTCCATGTTTAGAAATACAAAGCTACAACAAATGTTAACCTAATTATTACCTAAAGTACTTGGCTCTTGCAGTGCATTTATTTATCACAATCGATTTGACTGTAAAAGGAATAAATTTTTAAAAGGAGTTTCGTCAAAGTAGACCTCAAGTTTTAAAAAAATATTTATAAAAATCAATATAATTTTATTGTTGATATCTCATGAATTTTTATTTCATTGTTTTGCTTACGAATTAGAACAAGCAATGGAAAATTAGCAATTCTACACAATACGTGAATGAGAGCAAGTGTAAAAAAATACTTGATATCAACCCAATTTTGTCATATATCACTGAAATGACAACACATTGGTATCTCAACCACTCATTGGCTGCAGTCACATAGATAATGTCATTGCGATCTCGGTATGCAGGATCACACATTTGACTGCTCCATAAGCATGGGTATTTTGGCCTTCGTGTAGTGGCATGAATGTCTCTCCCAATCCAACCTTTCCTGCATCTTTCTTATTGTACCCTGTCATTTATGGTCAACCCACTTGGTAGAGGAGCTTGTACGCATGGCAAGTACCCATTACATCTAGGCAGGCTGGTAATCTAGTAACCCAATTGGGTTCTTGGCATGGGGTACATTCCCAGTATCTCGGGTAATACCTAAATACACCCCAATGACATGCCTTTACTGGAGTGTGTGAACAAAGAACTGGATTTCTAGGAAACTGATTGTGGGCCCATAAGCACTGTAGATAGATCCACGAGCTTCTTGGGGCAAAAGTGTGAAGATATGGACATGAGATCTGCATGATGTTTAGGGAGCATAGGGGATCTTCCTCGCTGAGGAGAGTTCCCCAGAAAGCAGTAAGTGACTGCAGGAGACCCATCAAATTCCTTGAGCATTAATACATGGCCGCCTGGAATGGAGCTGGGCAAAACCAGAAGGTAGCCCTGTCCATTAAGAAAGGAGAAACACTACATAGATTGCAGTAGATTAATGAGTGCCTCATCCTTTAAAATGGGTTGTCTCAATGACACTCCGTCTTACACAGAAATGTTGTAGCCACTTCAGTGTTAAAATTTTTAAAAATTACCATTTTAAAAAACAACTTGTTTGTATTGTTGAGTACAAAGAAAACCTCAATATAATGTGTTTCTGGAAATTAACAAACATTGCAAACTCGCTAACTGGAGATTCCCTCATACACTTGCTCTGCAATACCTTTCTCAACATCCATCATTTGCCCCTTCAGCATATCAGACATGTATAACAAAATAGGAGTGCAAGAGTGGGTGTATTGTATCACAAAAGATAGAATAATTTTGATTTCTATGCTGTATGTGTTGCTATGCTATTTTGATGCTGTATGTGTTGACCTGTCCCATGAAATATCTACATTTTTGACCTGCCTTCCGAGTAACCTTGAAAAACTGCCATGAAAAGCAACCTTTTCAATTTCTTCCCAATATCTAGTTTCCAGTGCATTTTAGACAAAAATATCTAATACAGTACTGAAAATTTGCAAAATTTTAAAATCCCATGAGCAAATGTTATTTTCACCTCGCCTTTCTTTTGTGCAATTTAGCATATAATGCCTAATTATAATATGAAACAAATTTCCTTCAAAACTGTACTAAGTATTTGTAATCGAAAATGAAAACTCAAGTGTGAATAACTGAAATGATGTTCTCATGATAGTATTCAATTAATGTTCCACACCAAGAGAAAATACCATTTTCCATCCATCGTCCAGGTACTCGCACCCAACATTCACTGTGCTGGATACTCAGATTCTCATGAAATTTCGCCAGCTGGTAGAACACCATGCAAAACCCATTTATCCCAATTTTGAAGTGCTATTGAGTTTTAGAAATAGTGTTTTAGAGGTGTTCTATCTCAGGCTTTTTTCGTGAGCTCTGTGCCTCCCGCAGCGGGAAACCGTTGCATTGGCAGCACCAGGAACGTTATGAGACGTTTATCAACAGATGTCAGATTTCTAGTGTGCTTGTTCTTTCACAAATGATGGCAAAGGCCTCATTGGTTGGTCTCCTTATCATTTGAAGTGCAGTGACACGCATTCTTAATAACTCGATGAAAGTCAGTTGTAAGAATAGCGCAAACTAGTGATAAACTGAAAAAGAAACTTACAAACAGTGCACTTTATGACATAGTATGTTATATTCTATGTTTTGATTTTATTAGACCCATTATAGTGAAAATATTGTTTATAACGAAAATTGAAATGTATAATTTATTTATCGTAAATCAAGATAATGTTTTTGGTGACCCACATTGCAAAATTTATATTTTGGTTATTGAAGCATTTGTTTGACCTTTCCGAATGTCCGAACTCGCCCTCCGAGGCAATTGACACCCTGGAGACAGACAGGCAGTGTGTCCCAAGAATAATGCCTGTAGGACCAGAGGCACGAGGCGATTTCTGCCCTTCAACAGGCAGTATAGTCATAAAACATCCCTATACTACTTGCGATGCTTCATAGCACTTAATTTGTATGTAGGGGTTTTGAAAAGTGCTGAACAAGCTGGTAAAATTTCATGCCAAGCTAAGTATCCAGCACAGTTAGTGTGTGAGACATGTGGCCTTTCTTCACCAAAGGGGTAGTAGAGAAAGATTGAGAAAATTGCCTTTGGTGCTTTCTGGGCTGATAACCATTGTTCAAAAACAACAACTAGTTTTCACGTTTGTAACTTCACTTTATAACTACCTTTGTCCTGTAGAACCCCCTTCCCAAACAGAAAAATAATACTATTAATGGAACCACAAAACTCAATTATTATTTGAACGCTACAGGGAGTCTGTATACGTTATTTAACAAGGCTAAAACAAAGCAAAGCAAAGCAGCCCTGTATATCTTTTCTTTTATAAACGAGCTCTTGAAAAAAACTTACTCTGGAAGAAGTAAAAGAAGAAGAAGAAGAAGAAGTAAAAGTAAAAGGAGAAGAAGAAGGAGAAGAAGAAGAAGGAGGAGAAGAAGGAGAAGGAGAAGAAGGAGAAGAAGAAGAAGAAGGAGAAGAAGAAGAAGGAGAAGAAGAAGAAGGAGAAGAAGAAGGAGAAGAAGAAGAAGGAGAAGAAGGAGAAGAAGGAGAAGAAGAAGAAGAAGAAGAAGAAGAAGAAGAAGAAGAAGAAGGAGAAGAAGGAGAAGAAGGAGAAGAAGAAGGAGAAGGAGAAGAAGAAGGAGAAGAAGGAGAAGAAGGAGAAGAAGGAGAAGAAGAAGAAGAAGAAGGAGAAGGAGAAGAAGAAGAAGAAGAAGAAGAAGGAGAAGGAGAAGAAGAAGAAGAAGAAGATTGATAACAGGCCCGCACACTGGATTAATTCCTCAGCGGAATAATAATGTACATACTTGTATTATATTATTTGTATTTCACAGTCTGTTAATATATATATATATATATATATATATATATATATATATATATATATATATATATATATATATATATTAACATAGTTATTGTTAGACAAGTAATTTTTTAATAAATACTAAACAGTTACATTGGCAAGTTTACACACTTTTACAACCTAATTTAAAATTTGAATGGCATCTACCCTTTTCAAGGTTTTGACTTTGTAGCTTGCAAATAGAACTTAAAATTTTCCAAAATACTGAGTGTTTCACAGTGAACTAATTTTAAGTCATCTTGAAATATTTAAATATTACAAATCAGAAACGATTAAAAAGATTTAGTTTCTCTAACCTATTGGGTAAAAATAACTAAATAGCAATGTGCAGAAGTGGGAGGAATGGATTCAAAATCAGCTTGACTTTTCTATTTAGCTGAACTTATTATATTTGTTAAACTTGTTATACATCAAGTTTTTTTTATTGTTGCATTAAGTTAAGTTGTTAAGTTTTTTAGCTTTCTAAGAGGGTTTCCATGACTAAGGAAGCTTGAGAAAATTCTAAAAATTTTCACTGGCTCACTGAAGTGTCGAAAGAATGGAGTTTCACCAATCTATTACTATAATTTTATTGTGGATGAAAAAACAAAATTAAAGAATAAAATATAAAACTAGAGCAAAAAAGATTTTTTCATTCTACAGGTCAAAGGTAGCAGTAAATATAACTTGAAAACCATATGAACTTAACTTTTTACAGGTTTATCATCCAAGAAAATCATTTACCTCCTGGTGCCATCGTCGCTAACCCACCTTATTACCCCCTTTGTTGCAGAAGGAGCATCACCACTATCTATAATGGTCAACACGTATTTGCCACACAATTATAATTTCGTGAGTTATGTTGTCATATTTTGTCTGATAAATAATATCATTATCTTTCACTTTCTTCAATTCATGGACATATTAGGGTATATATCAATACAATATGAAAATCTGACATGCGTTAATAATTATGAATACATCTTAATGATTGGATTAATTGAGTAATTAAATTTATTCAGTGCATTCCAAACAATGTTCACCTAGTGGCACAACTTTGGCCCTTTTACACAACTGCAAGCTTCAGATGCTCTGTAATGTAGATACTTTGTGGCAAAGACAAACTGTTTACCCTGCCAATTAGAATAGCGATCTACTACAATTGGTCTAATTTTTATTATTATTATTATAATATCAACATTATTTCTAGACAATTTCAAGCAAATACATTTCACACTATGTGAAAGGTGTGCGAGGTCTGTTCAATCTACCATTCAGACTGCTCAAAAGAATGAGCAACCTACTAATGTTTACTAAAACCCAAATTTTATTATTTTTGAAAACAAAGTGAAAATTCGTTTAAAATTTGCTGACACTGAAATATTCATTTTGTTATTTACAAATAAATAATTTAAAGAAACTTTACATCCAGAAAAAAAAATGTAAGCAACAAAAATATCCAAACATTTCATTACAGCTTTTCTTTATTTCATTCAAGCTTGGTTACCACAAAAATTTGTTGATACATACGTATGTCTTAAAATACATAAACACCCTGCAATGGTCACAACTCTTTCAAGATATTTAACATAACTAGAAACAATATAATTACCATTAATAATTTGAAATGCACACTGTTTTGAGAAAGAAAATATCTTCAATAATTTACTTACCAAGTTTGATGGTAATGTTTCTTTCTAATTCATTCTTAAATCTTACAGTTTGAACACCAGATATAGCCTTGACAACAGTTGATTTTCCATGAGCTACATGACCAATAGTACCTGAAAAATTAATTTTTAGTATTAGTTATCTCACACCTTTAATAAATACAGAGAAGTGTAGGTGTGACTGTGTACACGTACGCCAACAATGGTGTAGTTACTCTTACATAAATCTATATAAAAGAATCTACAAGCTGAAAAAGTCTCATTCAATTTCTCTCAAACGTTAAGTAAAAATTATACATGCACATCATGGATATTTCACATGGTTGTAAAAACTTAATATTCGAGCATTGTGATCAGTCTCTTCCCCATGAGGTGACAAGTGTCAATAAATGTTAAGTATATCTATAGTATCTATCTCTTTTCTACTCAGCACCTAAATATTCTATGATAATTTACTTGCTGAAGTAATGTTTCTGTGTATAGTGTGTTCAGACACACAAGTGATTATTTTGATACCAGAATATCCCAAAATAAGTTGGGACCCTCGTCAGGGAGTACAACAGAATAATAAAGCTGGAGTATCTCTATGATAGTGTACAGAAAGTAAAAGCCTTCAGCTGGCCTTGGAAAAGTGTCCATAAAGGGTTCAAATTACTTGCAATTAATGTATCTGTGGCTTATTCATCAGGAGGTATAGACAATGAGTATGTTTTCTCAATTTAAAATTCACAATCAAATAGAAACCATGATAATTTTAATTTTGACAATACCAAGAAACAAGACTGCCTTTGTATACACATAATGAATGTATTAGCCTGTTAATATTCACATAAATGCAATGTCAATGTTTTATTCAATAATTGTGGGGTTGTAAAAGTAAATTTCAATATATATTATAAATTTATTAGCAAATCTGCACATTCAACATGTCCACAGTATAGTACCAGATATGTTTTAGCAATAAGCAATGAGAAGATAAATGGATTTCCTCTCAATTGATGTCTGGGTATCTTCCACAATATGTATAAGAATAACTTAATAGTCCACTGCATTTTTAAAGTTTGAAAATGATTGTCAGATCATTCAATTGCCTATATAATTCATGTAAACATACTAGGAAAGGAAATGGAACTCAAGTTTCCAAGCACTCAAAATTTAGATATTTTTGCTAAACCATTTCTAATTTATTGTTTAAGAACATTAAAGATACCTTACAGGAGATAGCCTCACTAATCTTATATATAAAAGAATTTGTTCATATGTAACACACTGCTGTACCGTTCATCTGATTGCGATAAAACTGTCAACTTATTGCTTGCACTTCCAGAAAGAATATAGGAATAGTAGGTTTGGAATACCTGCACACACAGTCATGCATTGATTTTATGCTGACTCAAGATCTGTGAAATGGCACCCTACATATATATTACAACCTCTTCATTGCATTTTCTGCCCCTGCAATTGTGAAATTTCTCCCCGAGGAGACAGATACAGGGAGAGAAAGAGGAAGACAGACGCAGAAAGAAACAAAGAAAGTGACAGGGAGAGAGACAGAAAGACCTAAAGAGAGACATGAAACCACATGCAAGAAAGTCTTTTGTCTATTGAAATGTTTGCAGAGAGTAGCAAATCATATGACCAGCAGCATGTAAAGTGCAATACATTGCAATAGCGAAGTATTGCCAGGTCCAAAAGTATAAAATAAAAGTTCAAATTTTCTAGTTTAAATTATTCCAAGGTCTTTAAATTGATTTACTGTTTCCAGTTGGTGTCCATCAAAATTAGAGTTTATTACAAAAGTGTTCAAGCACAAGAATTTCTTTCATTAATCAACATTAAAAATTAGTTCCATATTCATCCTACCAAATCCAGTTCGCTAATGTATTGCTGTTGAAGTATTTTCAGTCTTCTATACTTTTAATTTCTTTATACATCTTCAAGGCATGTGCATATATAGTAAAACCTGCCTCACGACAGAAACTGATAGTTCCTTCAAAAAATGGGCATCTCGCCAAGATACTGGGTTATAATTCCATATAAAAAAATAACATGCTTTCCGGATTTTTTGTCAAAGGTTTTTTATTAATGTGGTTAGAACGAGACCTGTGCTGTATTTAACATGCTCTTTTAATGGTATTAATAAAAAGATGGGAAGTTCTTCTATGCTCTGGTAGTGTTTGTATCCATTTCACCATCAAGTTTTCAAGTAGTAAGACCACAACATTTGACCACTTAATATGCGCTCTTATCTCGACTTGGCAAACCCAACCGGAAATTTTAAAAATGAGAAAACTAGTGATTGAAATATTTTCAAAAAACTTTTGTTTAGGTGTCTAGTAGCATCACAAAGAATCAATCAATTCTAAGAAGAAATACTATCAATCAGGAGACTTCTGCAAATAACACACCTTGGTCAAGTCAAAAGGCACTTTCAATCACTTTTAAAGGAATTGTTGGTTCCATTAATTATGATGATATTCTGTATAACATGTAATACATAATCATAACACAAAGAATCACACATAATGTCTTAAAAGAGTATTTGTACTTTATTTTCTTAAATAGTTACATTTTCAATAAACGAAGACTCTTCTGCTTGTGAGTGGCAGAGTTTCTAATCTTAATTGTTGGACAATGGTCGTGAAATGTTGAGCGTGTTTTAACATGCCATACCATTCCGCCAATGCATATTGCAAGGAGTAATTTTTCTGTATTAGAATATCATTGTGAATTAAGTTAATTCGTTGAGATTTCTAAACATCCCAAAGAATTGCGTACTTAGGTTATTAGATGCCCCAGTGCAGTAGGTCAAAATGGGTCCCTATCTGCAAAAAATGTGAAATTAAGAGCTTTAAATTTAATTTGTAGGTCCTATATTAATAAGACTAGTACAATGAAGAAAAAATGCATCCAATCTGCATGGATTCAATACATCTTTAAGGAGCAGATGTCGTTAATAATATTCAAGGGTATTTCATTAATAAAGGGGAAAATCTCTCTTTAATACTTAAGTAGTAGGAAAATTTGAACGTTTTCAATTTTCGAAAAATAAGGGTTTTCAACAATTATTAGACCTGTGGCAGCCTTAAGGGGACGGGATTAATTTCTTTTTTTTTCCCAGGAGGAGGTTGTGGGGGAGCGGGAGTTTCTATAGCTCTGCTTTTTCTGTATGAAATTTACACATTTTGCGTGTTTGAGCTTACCACATTTTTTTACCAATTGTTTAAATGTTCAGTGACATAATCCATGGGCTGATGCTCTGTCCCCTTGCCATGCTGCATTTCCAGTTTATTATAAATATTTTGAATCCATTTACAGCAAGGAATCTCGACTCAAACCAGTGAAGAATGGAGGTTATTACAGTGCGTTATGAAACTAATAGTGTAAACATGGATCTGTACAGTCAATTTTGCCAACAAAAGTCGCAAGGAACATGAAGCAAGTTGTTTATGGACGTAGCATTGGAAAAAGAGTGTTCTCGTCGAGGTGTGACACGTTGCTGACAAGCAAGACACTTTGCATGTAATGTAATTAATTTTGTGGTAGTGAAAATGAAAGTAATCGAAAAAAACATGAATCAAGTGTCACTTTCTAATTTAAAAATAATGACATCAGAAACAATGAATAAAATAACAATAAAAGACTGGAAAAAATCTGTCACTCATACCAATAAAATAGCAAAAGAATACTAGGAAAGGGATGCTTAGCTTGAAACTGCTGTTCATGACCTAGTAATAAGTGTCAGTCTGGAAAGTGACAGTGAATCATTTAGTGAAATGGATACTTCCTCAGACACCAGCCAGGAAACTCTTAGGGCATGAGAGATATCAATGTTTCTACTTAGCAGATCATGAAATATAACTTCAGACAAATTATGCAAGATTTGCACTCGCCGTTTTATTTACGTCACATTACATAGCATTTTTTCAGTTTTACCTTTTTATTTCACGAATATAATAATTTTTTTTTTAATATCGATTTTATATTACTTTTTCATTGAATTTAAACATTTTGTATTCTTCTTCATCCATCTCTTTTAAAGCAGAATTCATCTGTTTTTTTTATAACTAAAATTTTAATCCATCCTACAACTCACATTCCCATTTTGAGTGTGACCACTGAAAGGTTAATAATATTTCAGGAAATAAAAATTGAGCAAAAATAATTCTGTACTAATCTTTTTAACACATTCGATCCCGAGGGTTACATTCAACAGTTAACTACCGCACTCTGGACAATGTAACTATTATTCAAAACTTCGTTAAAAAATAACTTTCACACACATCAATTTGAAAGTGATAACACCTTGTAGTATTGCCTTTCCTCTCAAAAATTTACATGTATTTTATTGTTATTGATTATAAGATAGAGGCTGACAGGAATTCAAAAAAACATTGCATTTCAATTTTTGTCTGAAGTCTAGTATACGGTACAATTTAAGAAGTCTTTTAAACCGGCAGTATGCGCCGCTCCGGTGAGGGGGAAATCTACGGTGGAGGGGACAAAGGGTGTTATAAGGGGAACCTTCAGAGGGGAGAGGTGGTGAGCAATATGTGTAACTAAGTATACACACATAAAAAGCAAAGTGTGGGCAATTTATATAATTGTAAAAAATGCACTTCTGAAATAATTTTAATGGTTCGTAATTGGTCACGAACGTGATGTCAAAAGTTAAGGGTGGGGAAAATTTCACCCGTAATATTTTGTCGAAACTTCATTACGAAGTGGTGTGTGGTGGGACGTAAATCGTCTACGAGATTTTGTGTTCGGTAGCTATCTAAGTGTTGTTGTAGGTTGCTGTCATACAGTTAAGTTTCTCGCATTCTTCAGATTCTTTACAATTCGTGTTTGGAGCGTCAAGTGTGTGTTATGATGGTGAGAATAAATGTTCGTTTTTTTGCGTGTTGCACCACAGAGGGTCTTTGGCGGTCATTAAATGGGTGCAAGAATGAAGTGGTTTGCTGCAGGATTTTAGTGTGCCATGTGTTAAAGTGACCTCTGAGGTTGGCCAAGCAAAAGTTGTTTCGAGTGGAAGAGCAAGAAAGGAGCCACTCCTCATGTGCGGAAGGGGCCATGATTTGCGGAGAGCTAGTTGAGTTGAGTAATGACTTATCATTGGGTTACAAAATCGTCAGTCAAACCACCATAAAAATCGCCTATCAGTAAGTATCATTCATTTCTGTCAAAGCACTTAGCGTAATTTGAGGGAGGGCTAGAGGAGACCCCTCCTCCCCTTCCTCTTCCTCACCCCTCCTCGCCACAAGGGTGTACCATGTACCCTACTTTACCCCCCCTTTTTTTGTCGAAATGGACAATGTATAAAATAAGGGGGGAACAGTACTTCAACAATACTGGTGCACTATTATGATAGTTTATGTTCAAAAACGGTTTTTATTTGCAAACCGGTAAAATACAATTTCCTGCAGAATTTGCAATTGTACTAGACTTTTTCAATATTTTTTTTACCACACTGCAATTAAATTGTTCATTATATATAATAATGAAAAAGAATCTACTTCAGTTGAACCATGATTTACAGGAAATTTTATTTTACTGGTTTTCTTAATCACTGATAATTCTGATAGTTAATCAATTACCATTCTAAAAGTAATAAAAACACTGTACTTGTGATGACTCCAATAGAATCATTCGCACTGTTATCTCTCTGCTTGAACTATTTGCTCTAACTAATCAACTGTACAGAAAGAAAATTGACATCATTATCACAAGAATTCACTTCCAATCCATTATCCAAAATATTTTGAATTACTAATGTTGAGTCGCTGTGAATTTAACATAGTGTATGAATTCTAAACATACGTATTTGTCACTAACAACATTAACACTACTAACAATGTATGATTCTAAACATAATACACAACGGCTGTGGGTATATCTAATTCCAGGAAAAAATTGAAAATATGTGCAATAAATAGCAAACTTTACATATACTCCTACAACGTCCTTAGTAACATTAAGAAGAATGTGAAGTTTAAATTAACAAATACACATTTGAGCGCACCTTTATCTTATTAATTAAGGAACTTAGTCTAGGTACCTACTAACATCTGAGACATTCGTAGCTTGATAAAGATGATAAATGTAGAAGAATGTATGACATATGTCCATAAGACATACCAGTAGTATGAGAATGACATAAGGGATATGCTCTTAGGATCAAAAGTGTTAAGGAATAATATTTATAACCTCAAAATTTTCCCTGATGATTCCACAAATTCCCTGAGTTTTCGAGAGCAATAAAATTCCCTGATTTACCAGTTTTCCAGAAAGTGGCTGCCCTTTTCTACTGGCAATCATCATATAATCGGTTTACCTAATGAAGATATCCATTTATTCCATTATTACTAAAAACGTGTAACTTTCTTTCTTCAATTTCACAATTAAAAACATTTTAATTCAATCATAACGTTTTGACCAATAATCATCATTACTTTACAGCCAATAAGTATATGTGAATCAATTCATCATAACCAAAAAACGAAATTCACTTACCAATATTAATAGTAGCCTGACGACTAATTACTTCTGGAGATAATGCCGTCAGTTTAGTGACATCCTGTAGACAAATAAATCGACAACAGTGTTTACTGGGAATGCAATCAACGTTTAATCATTCAAATTCAGTACATCACATGTTCCCGTAAGATTTAATTTCAATTGCAGACGCTTAACTTTAGAACGATTTTTTTTTCTGAATTTCAATGAATGTAGGAAATCAGAAATCTCCGTACTTAAATCTTGGGATTTGCGTAAATTAAAGCTGCGAGAATGAAGTCACTAGAACATATGCCGAAACACTGGCACCTTTTTTTTATTTTTAAGTACGGTCACCTGATACATGTATGAATGCATCACACATACAACCACACGTTTTGAGGTCGAAAACTAAAGTTAATGTAGAAATACTCACTAGTTTCGATAAATCTTGTTTATAGAGATTGGGCTGACCCGTGGTCACACCACTACCTTCAGCAGCCATGTTTGACGAAAATCCTCCCGCCCAGCTCCCACTCTCAACGGTTTTCCGGGATGTACATCCACGGCCCCTTTGATACTCACAACCGGATGTTTGAATTTAATCACGATGTAAGTACCTTATATCAAAAAATTTATGACTGCGTGACTGACATGTCCCCTACAAGGAGGAATGAAATTCCATTTTGCCGAGAAGTTACTCCTAATGTCGGTAAATTGTGAAAATCCCTTCAAATTCTCATCCATAATCTATTGCTTGATCTCTTTGTAAGAAATCGTTAAATGCAACACATTAAACATTAGACAGCTGCTGAACATTTGCTGTATTAACGCATGTTATTGCGCAGACTCTCTCTTACAATTTATTACGATCTGATAAAGGGCCGTGTCAACCTAGATTAGTATGTGTTCTTAGTCGACACTTAATTTTGAGGAACACTTACGTGTTTGCTTAAGTATTCACTTATTCGAAAAGGGCAATATATAAGCGGCCCATAACATCAAAGATGTTTATGGGCTTTTTGGAATTATTGAAATCAATATAGAAGATTGTATACCAAAACGAAATTTGAGAGACGTGAACATCAATTACAGATCACCGCGGCGTATTTTTAGGTTATCTTACAATGATGATCACAAGGCATAGTGTTGGTTTTTTGCAGATAATATGCGATCTCTATAAATCAAGTCAGTCCTCAGTTTGTAGAATCATTACAGAAATATCTGAAGTGGTATAAAGAAATATTTAAAAATCATAAAATTCCCTTCATATGTTATATAAATATCGTATGTCAATAATTATACTTACTAATCACGCAAAATTAGAAAAATTCTACCAACAGCAATTATCCGCACAGAACTCGAAGCAACAAAACGAAATTTATAATTTCTTTTCTGTTTAAAGTTTGTCGATGAAACCAGATGCTATTCACAGGTTCAAAAGAACCGCCACAATTGTACACCAAATTACCACTGCCCTCTAGATTCGTATCTAGTAATCAATGAAGTAATCTTGCCAAATATTTTGTAGCGAAATATTGCCCGAGTGCGACTCTCGAATAAGTGGGGTCTATGAATACGAAACTATCATAATGACCCACATATTTTAAGCAAATTCTTATTACATACGCGTTTACTTATCGTATACGTGTCGACTACGAATACGGATAATATTTTATGAAAAATCGTAATAATTGGTTTCAAATGTATGTACAATTCATATTTCATCAGTGGCAAAACGAACTTCTCCAATCTACCTAAAATACCGCGAGGACCTACAATGTCAATAGGGAGGTTGGCACAAACTCCGTAATTTACTAATATATAAGGGAGTTTGTGCCACCCCGAACGTTAAAGCACTGTCGTTCTTCTGCGCATAAGCAGTTTAAGTCTCGCACCGCTTTAGGGCGAATGCGCAGAAGATCGATAGTGCTGACACTATAGCGTGCATAAACTCCCTATTGAATCTGTTCAATTATTTTATATTTGAATTTAATCATCAGTGTTGGCATGGTGGAATACAGAGATGAGTTCTTCCGGCCCATTTTTGTTCGTTCTGCGCATCACCAGTTTGCATCATGAACCATGTAACCACAGTGGGCCATATGAATAAAAATGAGCACTTGCTCAGGAGTACTTGCTGCGGAGCAAAGTGAGTCTACTCCGCGGCACTGAGCAGAAGCTCCATTTCATATGAATAAAAACTTCGTATGTCTCCGAAGAACTTACTCATGTCTCGCGAGCATTTGCTCGTCGTGAACAAGTGATAGTGCAGGCTAAGAGTTTTAAAAATTGGTTTCTTGAGCAACAAAGAGGTTGCATAAGTTACGCGCGTCGCACACATTTGTGCGGAATAAAGAGCAATGTTTTGTTGTCTCGTTCTTTAAATTCGAATATGAATAGCAGTAACGAAAAACAGGCGCCAGAGGCCCAGCTAATTTTTGCCGAAATGCTAAGTGAATACAAAATTATTTTTGAAAAGAGCCAGCTTTCGGAGGTACGCTGTGGCCGAAATGAAACATTACAAAGTTTCAAAAAACAGTACCCAGAAAATTCCCAAGTAGAAAAAAGCCATGGCCAATTAACACAGAAGATATGCAATATGAAACCGCGCCTGAAAGCAAACGCCGATAAAAATCGTACCAACCATATATTGAATTGAATTGAATTTGCCTTATTTTACGTGGCGAGACTCGGGCCATCACGCCCGCTCTTCCGTCTGACCACGCAAATTTCGCTACGTTCCTTTCATCAACTAGCAGAGAAAGGAGGTATTTCTTGGGCGAGAAACAGGCGAGTTGAATTTAGCTCAGAGGCGTCATTTAGGCTTGAGGATCTTTTACATGCAAGTAAATCTACTAACATGGGACAGCCGGCTTTACTTCCCCTCCGAAGGATTTTCTCGCCCTTAAAAATCCACGGCTTCGATCGGATTTGAACCCGCGAGCTTGGGTATAACAGTCCGGTACGCTAACCGTCACACCATCGCCGCCGCTTATATATTGCCCTTTTCGAATCGGCAAAGATTCTAATAATCTACATCACGGGAATTTCGCCTTATCTTGAATTTTTTTTAGTCCGCTGCATGTGCATATCAACACACGGTAAAAAAAATCGGCCAATTTAACCTTACTTTTCAAACGTGAGTCTGCCACTAAGGTCCCTCCGAAATTTTGGAGCAAGTACTCACTCTAGAGAGTAAACGCTTAACTTTATTCATACCAATTCTGAGCATTTGCTCGCCAGTTGAGAGTACGCTCAGAGTTGGAGCAAGTGCTCAGAGACTGAGCAATTGCTTACCCACTTTATTCATACGAAACTGAGTAGGATCTCGGAAACTCGGAGCAAAGAGTACTTGCTTACTTTTATTCATACCACACAGTATGGGCACTTCGTTTGAAAAGCTAGACCAGACGCTGGCCGCCTTGTTGAATGAGAGCGAGTAGCGTTGAGAAACATTTTAAAAGTGATACAAAATGACAATTTTCAACGGTAACCAAACAAAAATAACACGATGAAGATGTACAAGATACAATATTGAAAAGAAATGCTTCGTAAATATATTTCAATTTCTTGTAACCAGGTGATAATTTTGGTATCTAGCTGTATTTAAAACTCCCGACAATATTGTGACGCAAACTGGTTACGGAATTTTATTGGCTGAAGACACATACGATGAGCAAGTCCCACTCCCCCGAGTGTAGGTCTTCAAGGGAAGTTATATAAACGGGTTTTTATTTCTTAGCGTGTGAGGGCCAGTCTTCACGATAGAATACCTCACGCATTTCGCGTCTTTTTCGGTCGTGTTGAGTTATGAGACAGCGGCGTCCGCGTTTCCCGGTGCGTCAGTGGATGTGTCCGGGGCGCGCCCCTGTCAGGACAATAGAGCTGTATGCCTCCGCAGCCCCATCACTTCTTACGCCATCGCAGGTAGCAAAACGCACATTTCCAGACCTCTTTACAGCAACGTGATATTGAATAAAATGTTGAAACACGCGTCGTAACCTGACGCCTGCGACCGTCCCAATACAATACGCTGCACTCTTCGGCTTTTGCGGTAAAGAAGGGGGCAGTGTTTAATAACTAATTTATTAGGTAACTTTAATGGAAAAAGTCGGTGCTTTGGCCGGCAACCTTAAATTTACATGCAGGGTTGCATTTTATATTTCAAGATTAGAGAACAAAAACAAATATTAATCATCGAAAATCACTTTATTGTTTTTCAAAATACACCCCATAAAGATCTATAAACTTTTGCATGCGTTTGAATCAATTGTCGAAGCACTTTTGCCACTCTGATTGAGGAATCACCAAAACATGCATTCTGAATGCAGCAACCGCTTCTTCAGGTGTCGAAAAACGTTGACCTCTCAGTTTGTTTTTTACGTACGGGAATAAAAAGAAGTCATTCGGTGCCAAGTCAGGACTAGACGGCGGATGACTCATCAAATCGATGTTTTGGGTGCTCAAAAATGCAGTTGTTTGAACCGATGTGTGAGAGCTCGCATTGCCGTGGTGAAGAGTGATCAGTGACAGCTGGCAAACAAATCATTGTGTACCACTCAGAAATGACTGTTCTGCGTTGTTCTAGTGGTACGGTTGCGACATGTCCAGTTTTTCCGAAAAAACAGGCGACCATCTGTTTGCAAGTGCTTCGTGCGCGAACAACTTTTGTTGGATTTTGCTCATCTTGAAACACCCATACAGTCGACTGCTGTTTACTTTCGGGCTCATACGCGTAAATCCACGATGCATCACCTGTCACGATGTCATAGAAGTGTTTCGAAGCACCGCGATCGTATTTTTTGAGCATTTCTTTCGACCAATAAACACGAGCCTTTTTTTGAGCGATCGACAAATTGTGTGGGATCCAACGCGAACAAATTTGTTAAACCGTCATATGTTCATGCAATATTGAATATATGCTGGTCCCACTAATGCCTAAAGTTGTCTCAATCTCACGACAGGTCACATGACGATCTTGCAATATCATACAGCATTGTATGCTTTCACGGCCGGAGTCAATATTCTTCATGTCTTCCGGGCTGATGGGCCGTGGTCCAATTGGCTTTGAGATACCAAACGTTTCGCCCACGACTGCGGTGGGCATCTTCAGTGGCGAGGTCTCGGGCGAAGTGTCCGGGACGGTGGCTGACTGGCGACTGACGCCGCGTTGGTCTCGGCCGCTCCATTTATAGGCCGCGGTTGGGGGTAGTGGAGGGGGCGGTTTCGCGCGCTGGCTTCTGATTGGCTGTCGCTGCGCGAACTGGTTTGCGATTGGGTATCGACCGAGATGGAAGTGGGGCAGGGGTTATCATTGTTGTACGGTTTTACCTTGGTGTTTTGGAGTACGGGAAGCCAGGCAGAACTAATTTTGACTCCTTCTTCTTTCCTGTTAAAATTGTTCGGGTGTTTGAAAATTTCTATGGCTTCCCGTTGTAAGCGGGCGTGATAGTGGTTTATAGAAGATAAAATCTCGGTGTTGTGGAACAAAATGTCGTGTTCTTTTCCCGAAAGAGCATGTTCAGCCACAGCGGATCTTTCAGTGTAGCCGAAGCGACAGTTCCGTTTATGCTCCGTAAGGCGAGTGTTGACAGAGCGTTGCGTTGTTCCTATGTAAACTGAACCACAGGAACAGGGAATTCTGTACACACCTGCTGTCATTAACGGATTTCTTCGGTCCTTAGCTGACTCCATTGCTGGCTGCGCTACGTAGACGACACCTTCATCATTTGGAGCCACGGGGAAGAAACACTGGAGGAGTTTCGACATCTGAATAGCATTCACCCCCGTATAGAATTTACTATTGAAAGAGAGCAAAATGGACAACTGCCCTTTCTTGACGTACTTGTCAATAAGAAGGAAGACGGATCCCTAGGCCATAAAGTATTCCGGAAGGTCACCCACACGGACCGATATCTGAATAAAATGTCAAACCACCACCCAAGCCAAAAGAGGGCAATGATGAAGACACTTGTCCACCGCGCCAGACGCATATGCGAAGACAACAACTTGCACCAAGAACTCGGTCATCTGGAGAATGTTCTTCAAGCCAACGGTTACTCATCCCAAGAAGTAAAGAGAGCACTACATCCAAACCAGAGCGCACGCAGCCGCCCCGAAGACGAGGTAACCTACACTGTTACACTGCCATATCTCAAAAACGTGACGGACCGCATCAGCAAGATCCTGAAGCAACACAAAATTAAGACAATTTTCACGCCTACTACTCAGCTCCACAACATGTTTCGTTCAGCTAAGGACCGAAGAAATCCGTTAATGACAGCAGGTGTGTACAGAATTCCCTGTTCCTGTGGTTCAGTTTACATAGGAACAACGCAACGCTCTGTCAACACTCGCCTTACGGAGCATAAACGGAACTGTCGCTTCGGCTACACTGAAAGATCCGCTGTGGCTGAACATGCTCTTTCGGGAAAAGAACACGGCATTTTGTTCCACAACACCGAGATTTTATCTTCTATAAACCACTATCACGCCCGCTTACAACGGGAAGCCATAGAAATTTTCAAACACCCGAACAATTTTAACAGGAAAGAAGAAGGAGTCAAAATTAGTTCTGCCTGGCTTCCCGTACTCCAAAACACCAAGGTAAAACCGTACAACAATGATAACCCCTGCCCCACTTCCATCTCGGTCGATACCCAATCGCAAACCAGTTCGCGCAGCGACAGCCAATCAGAAGCCAGCGCGCGAAACCGCCCCCTCCACTAGCCCCAACCGCGGCCTATAAATGGAGCGGCCGAGACCAACGCGGCGTCAGTCGCCAGTCAGCCACCGTCCCGAGAGAGCCCCTGTGACGACAGTGACGACAGTGACGAGCCAGACGAGCAATTTTGTTAGCCGATAGCTGAGAGCAAAACTTGTCAGCCCTACGTCCGACCACTGGCGCACTTCGCCACCGTCCGACCACGGGACGCTTGGCCCACTCTTCTCCGTTTTCCGACCACGGGGACGTCATGCGCTAGGCGCTCTCTTCACCACCGTCCGACTACGGGGACGCCTGGCGATAGGCCCCATCGTCCGTCCGTTTGAACGCGTAGGCCGGCGCTAAGCCTGCACTATCTGTTCACATCTATAGACGCTACCACCCCGAGTTGTCGGTGCCTTTTGATTTCTCAAAAGTACCGAGGAACTTATTTCTCCAAGCCTGTGAAGAATCAGCGCGCCGCAGCCGGGAGAAGAACTTCCTTCGAGGGATACGGCTTCGGCCGTACTCCTCCGCCAGGATGGAGCGAGAGGAAACCAACACCAGCGACACCAAAGCAGTAACCAGGCAAGTTACTGCGACCAAGCGCTCCCGTTCCCCACAAACAAGTGGAACAACCCCACCTTCCCAGAAAGCGAAAATCCCTACACCACCACCCTCACCCAACAAGATTCTAAGCGACGGCTTCGTTTTCCCCAAACACACCGCCCGAGCTGTTGAAAACCAAACCTCTATCCCAACTCCTGTCAGCAACTCTTTCTCAACTCTTCCCATTGAAGAGCTCACCGCTGAATCTACCTCCTCTCCTGAACCCCCAGTCCCCGAACCTACCCCAACCCAAAATAACCCAACACCCCTCCCGGCATCCAGACCCAGAATTGGCACCATCTTTATCTCCACCACCGATATCCTCGACGGCAAAGAACTCATCCATGAATTGCAGAAATGTACCTCCGAGAAAATACAGGCTAGATATACCAAAGACAACCTTATAATCACCCCCAAATCCGTCCTTGCCCACCAAAAACTCACCTCACGACTCCATGACCTTAAAACAACCCCTAGCCTACGAGTACTCTTCTTCACTGCCCCTCCAAACTACCACTACCACCGAGCCACCCCCGAAACCCGAGAAAAACTCATCCTAAAAGGCCTCCCACCCAAACAAGACACCGCAGACATGATCCAGGAAATCCAAAGCCAAAATTTTACCTGTTTCCACCTTTCCGAAATGATCCGTCATAACCCCGACAAATCCACCACCAACCTTGGCATTTATGTCATGGAAGTCCCCAAAAACCAAATCCCCCTAATCAAATCCAACCTCCGCTACCTCTGCCTGCACCGTGTCACAATAGATTCCTACAAACCTAACAATCGTATCCCAAGATGCACAAACTGTCAACAATTTAACCACACAAGATCCTACTGCCATAGAACCCCAACCTGTTGCTACTGCGCCCAACCCCATTCCACTGACAACTGCACCAACCTTTCACTACAAGATTTCAAACCCACGTGCGCTAACTGTAAAAACCAACACCCTGCCAATGACCCCCAATGCCCCACCCTCATCCAACACCAACAACAACGAGCAACCAACCTCCAGAAGATACAAACCCTCAGACAATCCCTCCCCAGCAACAACACCAACCTCCAACAATCCTCATTCCCTTCTCTTCCCAGCAGAACCTTCGCCCAAACAGTGACAACCCCAACCCCTTCATCACAAAACCCTACACCATCTACCTCTGAATCATCATCCACCTTTACAGACCTCAAAGGACTCTTTACCCTAATTAAAACCTGTAACCTTCCTAAGCTTCTCCAAACCATCAAAGAAATCATCACCATCTTCAAATCCCCTGTAGACATCCTCTCCAAATTAATCTCCGCAGGAACCAAACTTTGCGAACTCTTCTAAATGGCCCCCTCTTCCTACCCCCTCATCTTAAGCACCTGGAACTCCAACGGGAACCTACCCAACAAAAAGCCCTCTATCAAACAATTCCTATCCGATTATTCGATCAGCATCTTCCTCATCCAAGAAACCCACCTTAAACCACACATTCCCTTCTCTATCCCGAACTTCACCATCTACCGCTCCGACAGACCAACCCACGGAGGCGGAACAGCCATCCTAATAAGAAACACCATTCCTCACACCCTTATACCCCCTCCCCCCACAACCACCATAGAATCAACCACCATTCAAATATCCTCTTCCAACTCACCCATAAACATTTCCTCAGTATACAAACCACCTCACATAAATCTAGCCCCTCAAGACCTTTCTCTCCTCTTTGCATCCCCCACTCCTACCATCATCGCCGGCGACTTAAACTGCAAAGACAGACACTGGGGATGCCGAACTACTAATACAAACGGACGAACTCTCCACGGACACTTAGACGACCACCCAGAAATCATCCTCTTGGCCCCCCCAGAACCGACTCACCTCATCCGAGAAGCCCCCCATGACATACTAGACATTATACTTCACAGCCACAATACCAACGTTACTGCCCCATACGTACGATACGAACTAACCTCTGACCATCTCCCTGTAATTTTCTCTATCCGCACTCCAATATCCCCGTCCCAACACCTGCCACCAATCATCCAAACCAACTGGTCCCACTTCAAAAGACACATCTCCAGAAGAATACACCCTCCTACTTCCCTCACCACCCCAGACGACATTGACTCAGCCATTTCACACTTTAACCACCAAATCAAGAAAGCCTTCAGCAACTCATCAACCTTCACCCCCCGCTCCCACCCCACCTCACCTCTCGACATACTGCTTCTACTAAGACAGAAACGTAAGGCCCAAAAGCTTTACTACAGGACTCGATCAATAATTGACAAAGTTACCTACGTCACACTAAAACAACAACTCCATAACAGACTAGTACTATTCGACAAATCAAAATTCGACGACCTAATACAGGACACTAACACAGGCAACCCCAAAAAACTACACACCCTAACCCAATCCATCCGCCCGAAGAACTCACACCTATCCCCCCTCTTCACCCCCGGAAACTCTCTTACCTATGACCCACAGGAAATAGCAAATACCTTCGCCAGCACCCTTGCAACTCGCTTCACTTCCACCAATACTCGCATCCCAGACTCCGCCATCCTTCAATTCTTACGAACCCCGCCCCTACCCCCAGAAAGACAAACCATGTGGACTATACGCAACGACGACACCGCTGAAGCGATCAAATCCCTCCAAACCAACAAAGCCCCAGGACCCGACAAAATCTACCCCAGTTACCTGAAAAACCTTACCCTCAACGCAATCTCCCACCTAACCCTTATTTTCAATGCCTGCCTCCAATCTGCACACTTCCCCAAACTCTGGAAATCCGCCACTGTTATCATGATCCCTAAACCCCGCAAAGACCCCAGACATCCCACAAACTATCGACCCATCAGCCTCCTCTCTATCACCGGAAAAGTATTTGAGAAAATCCTCCTCAAACTAATGAACCCCTACCTCCAACCCCACATCCACCCCTCACAATTCGGCTTTCGCCCTGACCGATCATCGGCTCTCCAATCTCTCCACCTTGCCATCAACATTGCCACAGATCTCCGCCATAAATCTCGTCAAATACCTGCCCTTTTTACTGACCTATCCTTTGCCTTCGATACAATCAGCCACCCAATCCTCCTGTTTAAATTAAAACCATATCTTCCCACCTTCGCTATAAACCTCCTATCAAGCTACCTAGCAAATAGAACCTTCCAAACCAAATACCTCTCACACTTTTCCCCCTCCCATCCCATCTCGGCGGGAGTCCCACAAGGTGCTGTTCTTTCCCCCACCCTCTTTTCAATATACCTAAATGACCTTCCCTCTTGCCACGGCACTCAACAATTCCTCTACGCAGACGACCTAGCTCTTCTCTCCCCCCACCGTACTTCTCAACACTCTATCAACAACCTTCAAACCGCCGCTCACACTATCTCGCAATGGTTCCAGGAAAACTCAATCCAAATTAATCCTTCTAAATGCCAGGCTATCATCTTCACTTGGCGAAATATCCCACATCCCTTCCCGCCCATCACCATCAATAACATTCCTATCCAATGGTCCTCCCAAATAAAATACCTCGGCATCACCTTCAACTCCAAATTAACCTGGACTCCCCATCTCAACAATATCATTTCCAAATCGAACCAAAAAATCAACTTCATCCAACCCATCCTTCGCCATCCATCCCTCTCTGTCAACAAAAAACTCCTCCTATATTACACCCATATCAGATCCATTATCACATACGCCTCTTCCACCTGGTCAACTATCCCCCACTCCTCATATACAAAACTAAAAATCTTCGAAAACCGCATCATCCGTCTTATCTTCCACCCTCTTCCCGGGCAAAACTACAACACCTTCCGAACTCAGCACAACATCCCTCCCCTCCCACAATACATTTTCAATACATCCCGTGACATAGTACAGCAATTTGTAAGTAATCCCATCTTCAATCACCTCATTCAACCTCACCAACACATTCTCAACTCCCCCCCGCGACATTCCCGAAAAAAGCACCCCCTAGATATTCTCCAACTCCCCCCTCCTCCGACCTAAAAACACCCAACCAATCAAGACCCAAGAAAACCGCAAACAACACCCCCCCCACAACAAAATAACCCATCTACCCCCCCTCCCAAAAACTCCAACATCCCTCAAACACCCCAAATTCGAAACCCTTAACGAAATAACCCGTGATCAAACTAAAACACCCTAGTCCTACCCACCCCCAGCCATCTGGGGAACGGGAGGCAGCTCGCCAAAGAAAATTTGGAAGACCAAAATAACACAGGACAGTAGAGGACACTGATCCAGGCCGTCCTCAAAACTACCACATAGACGAGAGAGCCACCGTCCCGGACACTTCGCCCGAGACCTCGCCACTGAAGATGCCCACCGCAGTCGTGGGCGAAACGTTTGGTATCTCAAAGCCAATTGGACCACGGCCCATCAGCTTGCAATATCAGTTCACGCACAGCATCAATGGTTTTCGAAACAACTGATTTCGGACGACCTTCGCGAAATTCGTTGGAGTGAACTACGACCACGATTGAATTCACCACGCCATCGATAAACACTGGTCCTTGATGGAGATTCATCGCCAAACATTGAATTAAGTTCATCCATGCACTGTTGCTGAGTTAATTAATACGTCGAAAGTTGTAAAAAATAATCGCACGAAAATGTTCACAATTTAATTCCATTTTTGGGCCAAGATGAATCTTTCAAGTTACTGTAAACAACACAGCTCTAGTATGTCAAAACGTTCTGAGTACGTATAACCTCAAAACATCCAACTTCACGATAGAGCTGTCAGTTGCCAGATTGCAACACCAGGGTTGCCAAATCCAGAAACATAAAAGGCAACCTTCGTACTTTAATGTATTTTCTGTTAAAGTTTTCTGTCTGCAGTCTTCTTGTCTCTGTTTCTGATTGCTCCCGTGTTTCGTGCGGCGGGAGCCTCCGTCGAGGAATTTGCGTTGCGGGTCCAGCCGTAGTGGTTGACAGGGATGGTTTGCAAGCTGCTGTGTTCTCGCCGCCTTGTGATATGAGGCATAGAGACTGGGCGGTGGATGTGTTGGTGGCCGGGACTCCTGTCTAGCGCAGTGAGTAGTTGGGGGCGGGGATGCCGTCGCTTCCTCTTTGAGGTGGGGGATATGGAGGCGTTTCCGTCTGGGGCGGCGGCGGCCGTGATGGTGGGCGCTTCAGCGACGTCCACCGTCGCCAGACGGCAGCGGCGACGGTAGCGGTTCTGGTGCTTCCGCCGTAGCTTTTGTTGCCCAGGTTCCCGTTCACCTCCTCACTCAGGCGGGCCGGCAGGGTACGGCCGGCGCGGGTCAAAGCGCAAGGTCTGGCTCAGTTCGCGGTCCGTCAATATCTCCACATCTGTCAGGTTTTTGCGGTGGAGAAGGGCCGCATCGAGGCAAGTACATACAAGGGAGTGGCAAGCGGCGCGTCCGACCCTTCAACGGTTACACAACGCAATGCCTGGACCGAACTGCGTGGGTGGATATTAGGCGCGAGGGCTCTGGCAATCCCTCCGGAAGTACAATCCCTCCAGGAGTTTGTCCCTCCTTCAAACTTATGGTTCAATGGTTTGCACCAAGAATATAGGTCCTCTCAAGAAACTGGAGCCAAAAGAGGAAGTTTTGTGGGATACTCAAACAATGGGTTTATAATCTGGGATGAAGATTCGCATCAATTTTATGTCTCAGGAGATGTGAAAGCTCTTGATACTAAAGCATCCAAAACACAACTGCTTAACAGTGGGTAGAAATTGAAAACTTCTTCAAAAATGAAATCTATGAAAATAAAGAAATCAAAGACACTCAAGAAACTTCCAGTGAAGATGAAGATTACGATTCTGAAAAGTATGTACTTTCAGATTAATATATAGCTTCTGCCCGGTGCTGTAAAGAAACTAAGTATGTGTGACTGAAGAACTTTTGTTCGAGAAAATCAATGTCAATTTCAATGCCGATAACCAAAGTTGTATTAAAATGGTGAAGGCTGGTCAGTTAACTCGTAAATGTATACTTTGATGTTAAGTATAATTTCATTAAAGATGAATACAAGAAAGGATGGTTCAAGATCTTGTATTGTCCAACTAATCAAAATGTGGCTGATATTCTTACAAAGCTATTGCAACCAATTTAACACGAAACTCTTCAAAATATGTTCATACACTGAATTTGTTCCTTGTTTTCAATAACTATGCTAATACTGTAATTTTAAATATTATTGTTCACTGTTGTATGTAGATCTATTCTATTTGTCATTCCATATCCTTCGATCTTTGTATACTTCTTATGTGTTGTAAATAAATTGAATCAAAAATCTGATTTTTTTGAGGGTGTGTTGAAATGTACAAACATTAAAATGCAAATATTTAAAGTTGGTACCGATGATACTCTTTTGTTTTGTATATTGGTATTACTCGCGCAACTTTTCTTGAACGATGACCTTGATCCCCCTCCCTTGTGCAATAAAAATTTGAAGGCAAAAGCTCGCAGCGGGCACTGATGACAACCTTCCAAGCATTAAAACTTCGTTGGCGCGAAACAGAAGCTAGTCAAAGCCAGTTGCTTTCATAGTGCAGAACTCCTGTTCAGATTTATTGTCAATATTGAAAGAAATGGCTGAGTCAAGTCCAGGTCCTTCAAGGGAGTCACCTAAAACTCTCGAAAAAGTTAAACACAAGATGCAGTTTTGACTTTCATTTCACAAACGTTGGCATTACTTAAAATACTCTAGTGGCCGACTTTGTAACTAATACCCCCACTCCACCCGAAATCGTCAATCCATCGTTCAAGGAAAGTTGCCCCAGTAATACTAGCAAGCAAGGCAATAATACACGGCTTTGTTGTGCGTAAAACGACACTTCGTTGTGTGTAAAACGTGTTTAAAAACGGTATTGTCTTTATAGTGCAACAAGATAATAGAAAACCTAAATTTCAAAACATAAACATATGAAACAAGAGGACTGAAGATTTCACTACGTACCTTTTTCGATGTCATCAAAATTGTTGACACAATTGTTGCATTCTCCATACAAACATTTCATACAATTTCTGTCACACCAGTTTCTCTATTAAATCTTTCGAAATTGGTTTAGCTGTCTGTGGGTTCTTATTTAAACCTTCTAATATGAGATCTACATTGTGGTGATATATATATATATATATATATATATATATATATATATATATATATATATATATATATATATATATATATATATCAAGGATGTAAGTTACAAAACTTTGATATTCCAATTTGGCGACAGTGAATGAGTTACCGCATCGCCGCCGCCGCCGCCCGAATGCAGCAACCCCTCATCGCGGCCTCCTCTAGGGGTCGCCAACTCAAGGACGAACGCCACGGGCCATGACTGTGGGTGCCCAACTGCGAGTCCAGGGCCGAGGCGCAGTCACCGCTACCGCGAACCGCGATGCCGATGCCCGGACCAGCATCGCTTGCGGCCGTGGACGCCACCACGCCGCCTGCCGCCGCAGCCGTCGCTTGACCGCGCCAAGCACCAGGGTGAAGGGCCGCCGCTCCCATAACCGGGGTCGAGACCGCCGGGGAGGTCGCCGCACTGTCTCCAACGAGCTCTGGCACGTACGGCCGAATTTAAGATTAGTTATAAGATTGTTTTAAGGAATAATCATAACGAGAGGCTTCACCTCATACAAAGGAAATATTAAATCCCTTGAAAATATGTGTTTCAAAGCAGTATTAGAACGAGAATAAGCCCTATCACGTATGCCTCCCCTTAAAGAGACTATGGACTGAGCAGCAGGGCCATCGCTGGATCACCGTAACCAGGTAATCAGGTGAGTTGGGGCAGCCACACGGTGTATGTGGTTACAGTATGTATCACTCAAGGCAATTAACGACAGCTTCGCCAGGGCTAGTGCGGGGAAATGTTTTTTAAAAAGGTAAAAAAAAAAGTGTAATCTTCTTAGCATACATGCGTGCTTTCTTCTTTGAAAACGAGAATATATTTCACTTATTACTCCATATGAGTTAACGATTTGTCCTAAAAAAACAGATGGCGTAGGAAAGATATGAGGACGTTTTTAAGCAGACGTTATGCGCACTTGTATGAGTGTCCGCTGGCGTCGCTAACTTAATAAAAATCCTCCCATTTTTGGCTTACTTTTTTCACGTTAACAAGCCAGTTCATTTAGCTAAGGTTCTTTTTAATAGATATTAAAAATGATATACTTCCCGTCCCGTGCAGATAGCAATTCCACCACTTGTATACAGAAGTAGAATTAAGTTAACGGGTGTGGCGGTACCAGCATCAAGCTGGCACTTGCACATTATCATGGATTAACTCAATTATTTGGTGGTACTAACAAAATTTCTAATGGAACAATTCGGAACAAACGAGGTAAAACTATTTAAAATGGTTCCACTGTTTGGCGGTGGTGGCGAAGGGCATTGTGTTAGGGTTATCGTGAGCCTCCCGCCGCTTCATTAAAATGACTGCATCTTAATTTTTTGGTATAAATGAATATTTTGGTGTAACAATCCGGTAAAAACAAGGCACAAATGATTTACAATATTTCAAATCTTTTTACGATGTTGGCGATGCCAGTGTGAAGTTGGCACCACCATTTTGAAAGAACTGTCTTGTTTGTGCTTTGGTACAAACGATTGTTATTGTGGAACTAATGGGTACAAACGAATGGTAATGGTTTCAGAAGCTGGCACTGAGGTGGCTGTGCCAACTTCACGGACATCCGACAAATCGATTGACGACAAACCGTCTCTCCGTCCATCTCTGAACGGTAGCGGCCAGATGTGTTGTGAGCACTTTCCCCACCACTACTACGGAATTTCCCCAAATAACCACTCCAATGAGACAAAATTCCCCAACTATGAAACGAAAAATATTCTCCAAATTATGGACCGATGATGTGAGCAGCCCTTGTCGATTCCAATGGTTGTTCCCATAAATTCGCATCAACCAATTATCGACTTTTGAGCTGCTCGAAGCCTTATATCATTTTTCTAGTTTTTTTTTCTTTTTCTATGCCTGTCGTTTATTTTTCTCTTTATGATACATTAACTTGTGGTGCTAAAACAGCAGTACTTTCTCGCCTTAAGTAAGAGTTATGTAATACTATACCAATTCTCTCCGAATTGACATCTCCATCATACATTTTTAAACTCATTACAAAATAAACATTTTCAAGCAAATATGAACACAAATTGTACAATTATAACGACGTTTACCACAGGTAAATCATTTCCCCCCCAAAAAAGACGTAATTTACAGAAAGTAGCTCGCGAGTAGCTCATTGAAGCGAAAGTAGCTCATTGTTCCCGTGCCAATGTTGCATTTCAATCTGATATTTCCTGAAGGCTAGCAAATTTTATTTTATATATTTCAAATAGGTTTTAAATAATTTCTAAAATATTAATTTGTAAATGTATAACAAAAGCTCGAATTTAAGAAACGAACAAGGAAATAGGGAATAATTTAATAACTCTAACTTACGAAGTGTCTGGAATTAAGTTCACGAAGCGAGTGATTACGTTTGTCGCCAAATTATACAAAAAAATACTATTTTCGAGAAATTCAACACGACCTTCATTGATGTTTTTGACGAACACATTTCATTAACTAACTAGTGGTGCTACAGAATGGCACAGGACTTTCCCGTATTTGTTTACTTTCTTTGGTATCGGCTAACTATACAAACTTGCCAACTACCGTCTATCGTCCCCCAAAACTGATTTTTTTTAAAAAATTTCTTAATTTTTCGGTTTCCTAATAGTAGAACGGAAATATTATTTTAAGAATATTAGAGAACAGAAAAACCTCGTCATAATTGACAATTTTCTTTGAAAAAAGTGGGGCCGGTTTTAAAAAAATAGTACTACTGTAAATTCAAAATTTGAAGCTCTTTCTCCCAGACAATTTTTGAGTATTCGAAAAACTTCTTTTTAATTAATTTAAAGCATTTTATCTCACATATACAATAATGTTTATAAATTGCTGTAAACGTGCATATTAACGGCGTGAGAGATATTACAAAAACTACATTTGTATAATTTTTGAAAAATTAAAAATTACCCCGAAATGAACTGTACGTCATATTAAAAAGTGCAATTAGCACCTTCAGTCCAAAAATTGAAGAAAAAATTTGGAGCTGTTTTTGAGAAAATTGCATTTGAGCGTTTCTGAAAATGAGGAAATTTGAGCTTTTCACAGAAAACGGTTGAGTTTTTGAGAAACTTTATATGACATTATTTAATGCACCTGTATTCGTAAATACAATAATATGGGCAAATTACCACTAATGTAGATATTAAAGATGAGAGATGTCAAAAATATTACATTTTTGTAATATTTGAAAAAACAAAAGAATAGAGCAATATGGTGTTTATGTTTCTCATAAAGCATATTTAGAACTATCTTCCAAAAGTTTAAAGAAGAAATTAGGAATTGTTTTTGAGAATATTTTGAAGTGTCGGGGGTCTCCACTTAAAGTACCCCAAAATTTTAAGGACTAATTTTCAAAATCTCAAGGCTTTGACTCAAGTCATATACAGGGGTTTCAATTAGGAAAAAAAATTTAATTTTAAGAAACCGATTTTCCACAGCATTACATAACGTTTTCTACATATATTTCTCTGTATATACGTACGAATAAGGGAAAGTAAAAAATATGTTCACAAATTGTAGCTGTAGGACAAAAATAATTCAATTTTTAAAATTTTCGAAAATCAGGCACACCAACGAAAATGTGGCTTGCACCATTCTCTTAAGAGTCATAAGAGCTACATTTAATCAAAAAATGTTGTGCTTAAAAACTAGTTGTGGTATTATATCCGCACGTTTTCTTGAGCCCCGGAATAAACCCCCAGTCCTTTCCCAACATTAGTTGCACTAAGAATAAATCATAGCAATGAGAATTGAAGACAAAATCTGGTGACGAGGAATTTTCGCTCCCGTGTATTAAAAACAATTTTGCACGGAAAAATGAACTACAAATTCGACGTAAAATTCCTTTCATGAAAATAACCATACGTCCCACTACGGGTTAGTTGGAATCTAGCAAGGTCTCAAGAAAACATGCGCGGATAATACAACAGCACATACTTTCTCGCGTTATTGGAAACTGCTACGTAATACCGAAATATTGCATTTTCTATGCTTCTAACACCTCAGCCATAATTTCAAAATGTCCAATTCAACCAAGAAGTGAGCAACGCACTATTGCCAGTGCAGCGTTATCAGAAGTATGTGCATTTGCTTGTCTTATATCTACATAGTAATTAGAATATATGCAATTGACATCAAAATGATTACGCACATTCGTAAGATGCCTTTCATCATAAGATTCATGTCATTATCGACTTTTAACATCCACACTTCAGATACGATAAACACTATTGCTTTTCAATAAAGAGAGTGTCAATTGATTTTAGGAAGAGAGATGGTATAAACAATACAATTGCTTCTCAATTGACACAGCATTGTTGTGAAATTTCTATTAGGCTTTGCAGATTGCTAAAAAAAGAAATACTTCAATACATTGAGAATACACACTGAGTAAAAGTAATAAAGGAAAAATTGAAATCATGTTGGCTTTTACAATAGAAGATTAGAATTAAAATTAAATTAATTTTTTTCATATCATTCATGCAATTTTTCTCGTGCCCCGTTGTTGGTGCGTAACATGTATATGTTTCATTAATTTCAAGCAGTCATTAGGCAGAAACTATTTATTTTTTTCAAAAAATAATGTGACCTTTTTTAAAGAGCATATTTCGTACAACAGACTTTGTCTGAGGCTAAAATCTTTATCTTCAATTTTGTAGTTTTAAACCTTTTTTTCTTTATTTTAAAAAAAGCGAGCAATACTTGAAAATGAGACTAGTACCGTATATTTTGTCGCCTCTAATTACCATGTGAAGAAAATTTTAAGAAACAATTTGGAGCAGTTTTTGAGAACTTTTGTTTGAAAAACTACTCCTTTTTTCCAAAACTTGTACACTACCTTTTTAGAAGACCTAATTTTGTAAAACAGACTTTGTCCGAAACAAAAATCTCTATCTCTGATTTTGAAGTTTTAATTTTTTTTTTTTTTTTAATTTTCGAAAAAAAACGAGGATGTTAACAAAAATGAGACCTTAAATGTCCTATGCACTATTCAAGAACAAAATTTAATTTTTTCTTTTTTTTAATTTTGAAAATGTCCTAATGGTTTTACGTAAAGTACCCCCAAAAATAAAAATTTCGGTATGAAATTCCAGGATTCACGACATAAGCTCGAAAGATTAGGGAATGTCAGTTTTAGAGAAAATTCGCTGAACACTTTATGCGTTTGCGTTGTGCACAGATGGACAGTCATCCACAGATGTTTTGCCGTCAATCGATTTTTTTTGGAATGAAGGACCCACAAAACTATGGATTCTGGCTACACCACATGTTAGAAGATTTTTTTTTCTATATTAAGCAACTGGATTTTTCCACTTTTTCCTTCCAGGGCTCAGCAATGAGATATTTTGTGTCGAAAATTTGTTGTTTTCCGGCGCATGATTACAATACTTTTTCTTCTTACGTTAGCAAGTGCAAAAAAGTAAAATTGGTTTAAAGAATATAAAAATTGTGTTTTTATTGATTGTTTACTGATTGTTCTTGAAACAAGAAGGCTCCAGGCTGAGGAAATATCATTTTTAAAATTTTGCTTCTACAAACCACAAAAATATTACATTCAAAATGCTGTTTTGAATTAACTCCTTTTGATTCAAACAAACTGAAAATCTTCTGAACCACTTCTTGTTGCTGAAGAGGGCAAGTAAAAGGTAGGTCATAACTCTTTTTAGTAACACACAACTTCTTAAGGCAGTTGTATTACTAGCAGCCTGCTATTCCATGTAATCCAGCAAGATGATTATTTTGTTAGGAAGTGAAATAGGTAGGCTTCTTTTCCAATAAAAAATAATAGATTTATTTAAAAATAAAAATCATTAAATCCTTTGTTAAATAAGGTATTACTGATATCAGTTTTTGCAAATATCATAAATTATTTTACATTATGTTTGGGAACAAATGTAATATTTTCAGAAGATCACTTCCAGTTTGAAAAATTTTTGCATTTACTTGGTCTTCAAAAAATGTAACGCTAATTCTTCATCAGCCAAGAGCATTTGTTCTGATGATTCTTCAATGTTTCTCCTCTTTGAACTTTTAGAAATTTTATATTCACTTTTTCTTTTAGATCTTGGCATCAACCTAGTATCACAAATAACATATTATCATTACAACATACAATACACAACCCATATCACTCTATTTCACTGTATTAACTTTACTAAAATCTAATTGAAATCTCACTTCACTAATTGAATTTTTCCTCCCTTTGGTTTTGACGAAACAATTTTACCTTTCTGATGTGTCTTCATATTCCTCTTCAGACAAATTATTTTTTAAAATTTTATCTGATGTCTTATCCTCTATATTTTCATGATCGCTGTCATAATTTCTATTGCTTCCAACATCACTGTCATTATCATCGTCATTGCCAGCATCTGAATTCTGCTTAGATCCATAAACCTTATCAGGATCTGGAAGCCATGACAAATCTGGTCCACTATCACTATCTTCTCCACTCTCTTCATCTTCTTCTTCAGCATTCTCTTGATCTCTTTCTTCTGTACTCTCTTCATCTCTTTCTTCTTCATCGTCATTCTTATGTTTTGCTTTCTTCTTTTGCAATTTTAATTTCTCCTCTCTGAAAAAGATAAAGTAACATATTTTAATTCATTATTCTGACAACTACCATGATTGCTTTCATTGTTAAAATATGTAACATCAAGTAAAAAATGTATAGAAGATTTTTTTGTTTTGCTATTCAGAATCTTAACATTGAGAATTTTAATTGAAACTAGAGATCATTAAAATATAGACCCAAGGAATATTGCAATGAGGGTTGCAGTATACCACTTAACTAAATGGCACAAAGCTATACCACTTATAATAACACAAATCAATGTCAAGACTGTCAATACAAATTGCAATTCTTCTCTTTCTTACCTGTGTTTAGCCTTTATCTTCTCTCTAAATAGCTTTTTGTCATGTTTATCTTCCTCTTTTAATATTAATTTTGCTTTTTCTATGTCAATCCCACCAACGTTTTCTGTTTCATATTCTTTTGCAACCTCAGACACTTTCTCACGCATCTGATTAACAAGAGCCTGATGGAGGAAAAACAAACAAATTTTAAAAAATACAACAATATAATAATAACTATGTCAATTGGATTATGAAGGAAGATGCAGAGAAATATCACTTCCGACATTAGAACAGAGAAGAAAGAGATGTGCTATTATAGAAAAACTCACGCACGCGCGCGCACACACACACAGATATACAGATTTATATAAAAACAAACTTGGACTACAGATAAACAACGTACTAGTACATGTACTAGAGACTACAATAGATTATATACATGTACTATCTGTGATTTATAATTGTGATTTATTATACCATTGTTACTGCATGAAAGAGATTTATTATATAACTTTATTACACCATTAATAAATAAATAATAATTATAAAAAACACTAACACTAGCACATCTAGATATAAAAAAACAACTGACCATATCAAGTACATGCCTTGCACAAATTTTCAGGAATAGAAGAAAACACTGTTGGTATAATTTCAACATTTGTCGGTTCTTTGAGCCTAACTGGCACTTGAAAGATGTCTCTGCAGCCAGAATCAGTACCTACTTGACCACTTGGGAGATGCAACATCCTAGGCACAGTCACCAATGTTTCAGCAAATCATGATGCAACGTTTTGCCCTGAGGAATGCTGCGTCATGATGGCTGAAACATTGGCATTTGTGCCTAGATAGGTCACATCCCAGACAGCCAAGTAGATACTTACTGGATTTTGTCTGCTGCCCGCATGGAACTAATGTGTAATCATAGGATTTGTGAAGTGTCTTATTAACTGGTTAGAAATTCACACATATAACACCTGCTATGAAGAGCACAAGATGGAACATATTTTTGAGGGAAAATGCCATTTCATAGTGAAATGGTGGCTTGGAGCCTTCTCAAATGACCAACATCAACATTTTTGTTGACCAATTCAACGTTCACAAAGTGACACTAATCAGTAATTAAAGCAATCACTTATTTTTCAAATACCAACAAGACATTTTAATTAGTATTTTAAAAAAATCATGTGCTCTATCCTCAGTCTCTTTGACTGCACATTTATCTTTTATATTTCATCTAAACAACCAAAAAATATAGGTTAGGTCTCGAAGACAAGACTCTGCCAATCACAGTAGTCAATGAAACCAGTATTAATACTTCACTCACTTTTCCTTCATCATCAAATACAATTTTTTTGTTAGCAACAATCTTTTTCTTCAAGATTTTTTTGGCCATTAAAGCTTTAGTTTTTATTTTCCTGTTCTTTTGAGAAACTGCTTCTTGTTCGTCAATAGAATTTGCTGTCAGTATGTCATCAAGTTCATGATCCTTCCGTTTAATTTGCAGAAAATCATCTTCACTTTCGCTCTCACTGTCACCTGTGAAAAATAACATGTTAGATAGACAATGATAACACCATACAAGAGAAAAGCATACATACCAATTTATCAAACAAATTATTAAAAAATAATGAAGTATATAAAAACAAATTAAAAGGATTGGTACCAAGATTAGAAGAATAAAATATCTCTTTAGTCAGCGGTTCCTCATTTGGGTCCTTGTTATTTAATATTTTTTATTGGTGACAATTAACAAGTATTTCACAATTTATCATCATGTGGATGATTTTAATATTATTTGGCTTACAAAATCTCCTGAGGATATCTCAATAATTCAAGAGTACTTGAATAAATTGAATGAACGGCACAAGTAGTGAACAGTGTATCTATTTCAAACATTCCCATAGTTTCAGAGTCTATCTCACAAATTCTTTGGTACATTGTAATTAACGTCTTGGAAGTACAATAAATCAGGTAGGCTTAGGCTTACGCACTCTGAGCAACCAGCATGGACCCAATCTGGCCTCAGCATCACTACTTGTGTTTATTACCTTCTTAAAACTTTGTGTTCCATGAATGAAACATCACTCTTACATTTAAATTCATCAGTTGTACTCGACTCATTCTTGTGTCAGATAACTTCATTGATTTACAATTTCCTTGATATGAATTTCTTAAACTGAAACGTTTTGAGCTTTGGTGCTCCCTCATGGTTGTATAATTACAAGGTGTGTAATAATGAGTAGTAGTTCTGCAACACTGTAGAATCCCCTCTAATTTTATAGGTTTCTATTATATCCATTTTTCCATATTTCTGTTGGTGGATACTGAGCGACTCCATTTCTAGTATTTAAAGTCCGCATTCATATGGATGACTTCTCAAATTATCTGGGATATGAGTTGCCTTTTTCAATGTTTTCCCCAGGATATCTATATCATTTATCTGGTATGGATTCTATACCAAACTCCTGTATTCCAAAGTAGGTAGCACAAATCATTGGAAAATTGTTTTGAGTGTGATTTAAATGCTCACTAAAATTTCTCATAAGAAATAGTGCCTTATTCACCTTCTTGAAGTGGCTTCATAGCATGTCTTCTTGATGTGACATTCTCACTTCAAGCCTGATATCATAATTCCCAAGTCCTTTATGTATTTTGTTGGTGGCATTGCATTTTAACTGCTAGTGTATTGTCCTTGACAATTATTCCTCTATATGTGCATGACCATACATTCTTGTTCAATTATTGAAATTATCCATGGATTTTGTCCATTCCAGCAGATGCTGAGATTGTTATACATTTTTGTGTCATCTGCATACATTTGGGACTTAGACTTGATATGACTAGTCTAGTCACTGGAGTAAAGAATAAACATAATAGGGCCAAAGACTGATCCTTGTGTAACTCCACTTGTAACCTCTCTTGGTGCTGAGATATCATTTCCTCATACATTTGGGAGACACTTCTCCTTGGCTCAAAACTACATGGATTACACAAATGTATCCTATCTGTAATGTAAAATTGATAATTTTCCCTTTCAAACGTTTTTTGTTAGTACTAATTAGTCTGTAATGATTGAGGATTAGCCATCATCAACAGACTATCTTATAATAGAGTTTGTGAAATTTCGATCTTCAAACAGTTCGAGGACAGTAGGTTTGTCATCTAGTCTTCGAGTTGAGTTAGAATCTAATGAGTTTGAGATCTGATGATATTCCTCTATTCTACAAAGTGTTCCAAGGCTGCAGCAGCAGTACCCTTTGAATTAGCACACGCTTGCTGATTCTAAGGAGTGGGTTTCTTGAAATTTCTCTCAATGAAACTTTGTACTACATTTTTCAGATCAGAGATAATTTCTCCTTTTCAAGGAGCCTTTCAAGGACCTTGATGTATCGACTTAAAAAGATATCTGCTGTCATTATAAGAATACAGTTGTTTTCCTTCACTTTATGTGATCGTTTGTTCATATGTATATTTTTTCACTTTCAGTTCTCTGTTTATATAACACTGCACATATCTTTGTAATTTTGGTGGTGAATTTCCAAGTTTGTCCTTCTAAATTTAATTCAAACTTTGTTTTTCCAGTGGATTTTCTCAAACATATCATTAGTTACATATTGTTTTAGTTTATTGAATTTATTTAGTAAATTTCCTAGACTACTTGTCTATGGATTTGGTTAAGTTGTTCTTAAACCCACACCAATTATCTTTGATATGTTGCATCTAATGAGTTTATTGACAAGTTCTCATAGTTGGTTTTTAACAGTGACATAATCAGCATGCCAGTAATGTCTTCTGGGTTCTGTACTTGGGCCGAAAGACAGGAGACTTATCTGCATTTGTAGTGTGATCACCTGATGGTCGCCATTACCAATTGGTACAGTGAGATTAGGAACCATATGATGCAGTGAGATTAGGAGCTATAAAGGCAATGTGCTTGTTTATTAACATTAAATCTAAAATTGTTGGATGATGGTTTCCTCTATACCTCATAGCTTTGTTAATCAGATGTGTCAGGGAGAAGTCATTAAAGATGTCTACAAAAGCTTGTTCAACTGGGGAGACAGTTGGGTGTCTGGAAAAGGCCACTTCACCAAGGAGCAGTTGAAATCACAAAGGAGCAATGATGTACTACATTGTTAATTTAAAGTTTAATCAATTCAAAAAGATCCATATCCATGGTGCAAATTGTTGTCGAAGATGGTCTGGAAACTACACATACTTCTAATTTTAAGTGCTCTGTTTTTATATTCAGTCAAACAGCTTCCAAATCATCGATAACCTGACACTCATATTTATAATTGTGATAGATCACAGTATCGATTTTTTGTATTGCACACAGTTGTTTTCCCCTGTTTTTTTTTTTGTGATAGTTTGTTCATATCTATATTTCTTCTTTACAGCAATCCAACTCGTTAAGGAATGATACTGCTGCAGTTTTCCTATTCTTCTTGTAGAGTTCATATCCTTCCAGTTTAAACATTTGATCTGGTTAAGAACACTTTGAGCCATGTTACTGTTAATAACATTACATTGCGTTTCTGGTTCTGAATTTGAAATTGAACAAAATTTAGTAGATATTTGTGTAGAGTAAATTAAGGAATAATACTGCTGCTTGTTTGGGTTTCCCTCTCCACTTGCCAGGATTTTCCTCTCTCAATTTTCTCAATATACTTAATAGATGTTGATGGTATTTCAGAACACATAAGTGAACTCTTGGATTTTTTTACTTACCTTGAGAAAATGCTCCATGACTTGATGCAGTAACTTCATTTACACTTGATTCTGAGAAGGAATTTAGTTTCTCAATGCCTTCTGCATTTTTGGCATACGAATTCAATATAACATCAGCAGTGTCTTCTATTTGGGATTCCTTTTGTTGCAACAATTTTTGAGCTTTTTTAAGGAAACGAATTTTTGGAGGAACTGCCAAGCCTAATGATCTGTAAAGGCAAAGAATCGATTTTATGTGGTTAATGGATTCAATATTTTCTTTTATTCCACATACTATGATAACAATAATGATTCATATCAAACTAATAAGTTACACTGAATGAAATGAAAAAACTCATTCAAAGAGTTAATTTTCTATGTCACAAAGAAACTAAAATGCAATAATTGATAATATGGCTTATCTTGAACAAAAGTAAAATTCTTACCTGGAATAAGCATTTGTATCGAGAGCATGAACATTAAATACTGACTTGTTCTTCATTAAATAAATAGACTTCAGGTAGGATATGAAGGCCCGTTGTGCAGTTGCTTTCAACTCTGGATTTTCTGCTAACGAAGCTTCTACTTTCTTCAAGGGAGATTGTAACTTCTTTGGATTAATTCTACGCAAATAACAGAAAAACAGGGACTAAAAAAAATGTCAGGAAGTGACAAATCAAGAAAGTGAGCAAAAAACCTTCCAGAAAACTCATCATATTTAAATCAGGGCAATAAAGAAACACAAAATTAAGAGTTCATTTTTAATATTCTTTATAATGAATAGCAGGAAAGTGACAAGGTTTTAATTACTTAATAGTTTAAAAAATTTCTGTATACAGGAAAATCTACAGGTGCGAAAAATTCGTAACAACAATTTTACACAAACACACACAGTGAATCACAAATTTTAGCATTTCCTGTAATTTTTGAACAGTTGAAGCTATTGCAATGTTAAAAAATTACAGAATTTGTTAAAGTTATATATCTTCTCATATGTGGCTGCTTCCAGTTATCTCAGATGATTTTTATTTTTATAATGTAAATTATGGATTTTATTATTATTCATGTTATGACGTAACATCAGTTGTATGGAACTTGTGTCAACACGAGTGGTTTTCATGTGTGTGCTGAGGTAAGCTACCTGATCTTGTGCCTTCTGCTATGCCATCTCTTACAATGTAATGTGTTCATGTAAAAGTGATCTTATTATTATATTTAAACTATCATGTGTTTTTTGTATATTTATATTTTTAATTTATTCCAGGAGTTGTTTTACCTGATGGAGACGCAGCACAAGCTCTGAAACGTTGTTAAAAGCTGAATAAATCATGTTAATAAGATAATACCTGTATAAATGTGATTGTCTATAAATCAGTGAACATATTTTAATATTAACATTAAAACATTACACATTACCTAATTTTAGTTATTGGAATTTTTTTGGCTTTCAACTGCTCAATCATCCCTTCTTCTTCGGATGGCAAAAGTACTAGCAAGGATTCTCCACCTCGATGGTACCTAGCAGTGCGTCCAGCTCGGTGGATGTAAGTGTTGGCATCCTCCGGGCAGTCCAACTGTAGTACCCAGTTCACTTCCGGAAAATCTAAATCAGAATGTAAAAAAGAGAAAAGATACAAAATGAACATCAGTTTTCCACATTTTTTTTCCTAACTGCATTGAGTAATAGGTTTATGTTCTTCCTTTAGTCCAGGGCAAGGCTCTGCTACTGTGTGGGTCTGCAAGGAGGTGCATATTGGTATGGTCTGCAGATATGTAGACTAGGGATAATGGCGGCAACCGAAGTGACTATGTTATTAGTATGGGAAGGTAATTTGGGGTGAAACAACACTCATTAAAAACCACCAATACTTGATGATAACCTAGTGACAGCATGTAGGGACCGCCTGTAAATAAGTGCTGCCTCCATTGCCTCGGGGATTAGTCCAAAGGGTAAGGGAAGGGAACCCATGACAGAAAACCATGGGCAGAGATGTCTCTGAAAGGCATAATGAAGCCAACCTCTCAAGGAGAGTAAACCCAACACAAATCCTCCAGATTGGAGGTTGGAGCAGAGAGGACCACTGACCCATACACCGTAAAAAAAACAAAACATAATTACTGTCAGTGACCAAACAAATGGCCTTGAAAACCAAAATACATTGATTATGGTAAAGAAAACTGGAAAACCTAATTGAATAATGGAAGTGATAATAGCTCTTGAAGAGAAACATATAAATATAGCAATAATAAAAGAAACCAAGAAAAAGCAGTGGGGAATTGTGCCATGTTTTATGGAGGGTGGGGAAACTGCAAGAGCAGTGAAAGGTATTGCAATCTATATAGATAAAAAGTAGGAAAGAAGAATTAAAAAATGTACTTATGTAAATGAAAGAATACTTAAACATAATAGAGGACATCTTGTGGCAAAAGGTGCATACACACGAGAAGGTAAGAATACTGATACCAGACAGTTCTATGATACACTAAAAAATATATATTAGATCAATTTGTGACAAAGATAAGATATTTCTTTTTGGGGATATGAATGCAAGAGTGGAGAATAAGAAAATTCCAAATGCAGTTGGGAAGTGCCGAGAGAATGTTGTAAAACAAAACGGAGAAGTTGTAAGAGAATTTGCAACATTTGCAACATGAACTCAGAATAACAAACACTTTTTCTTTAAAGAGGAGAGATATTAGAAAATTTACTTGGGTGGCAAGGGAATGTTGATCCTAAATTGATTCCATAATTGCTAACAAAAGAATAGCTGGTCAAATTGCAGATACAACAGTGAAAAGAGGAAGCAATTAAAGATCTGACCACTACCTGGTAGTTTCATTCATAAGGCTATGGGCTAGATGGAGGAAAATAAAAATGAAAGAACGAATAAGGAATTAAGAGGACTTTACAGCATATATTTCAGAAAATGGAAGTGTAAAACGGATGTATAAAAATAGAACTAACGTTCAACTTCAAAATATTGCCACAAGCGACGATGTAGAAAAAAAATGACAAAACACAAAAACTATTTTGATACAGGTAGCAATAGAAGCAGTAGAATTAAAAAACCTTTAAAAGAAAGAAAGGACTTTGAATTTGGTCTGAAGAAACAAAGAAAGCAGAAAACTTCACCCAGAAAATATACAGAACAGATCTTGGAAGTCCAACAAGAGACTGAGAAGAATACAAGAGGGCTAGAAATGTAGCAAAATCTATATAAGAAATGTACATCAAGATCCATGGGATAGGTTTATAGGAAACACTGAATACATATGCCAACATACATGGTTAGCAGAGTAATATATAAAATAATGAAGACATTAAACAGAGCAGAGGGTATATTGCTGCGAAAGATGAATGTGCTTGGATAGAACATTTCAAAAAGTTATGGAAAAGAGAAAATATGCAAGAAACTAGTAATAAATAATAATCTGCAGAGACAGACTTCTGACATTAGAGAGATGCAAGAAGCCCTAAAAAACATGAAAAGTCGGAAAGCACTGGAATCCAATACTATAAATAGAGAACGTTTGAAATATTCTAGAATTGTATTCCATTTGGGCCTTTTACATTTTTATAAGTGTTAGAGAAAAAATGAAGTTCCTCAAGAATTTCACAAAAATTATAATTGTCAACAAAATTTTGGAACAAGTTAAGAATTTTAGATACTTGGGATGCTATGTAATGTGTGACAAAGATATGGATATAGATGATAAATTAAATAAATGTGGAAACATTCACAGGAATTTTAAAAATAAAACACACAAAAATACACATGCTAAATTCTTTAATACTATTACCATTCCACCATTTCTGAACTTTTTTTACAGAAGTGAATCAAAAGAAATCTTGGAAAGAGAGAAACAAATTCAGACTGCAGAAATGAAATTTTTATGAAGTACTCTAGATAAAAAAAAAAGCAATGTGGATAGACGAGTGGTGCAAACATGTGGAAAGAATACGAAATGAAAGATTGCCAGAATTAGCTTTTCAATACATTTCACAAGGAAGGAGAGAAGTTTGCAGGCAAAAGAAAAAGTGTACTCCGTAACACGTTGAAACCCAATCCTTGTTGGCAGAAGAAGATTCTTGCATTAGAAAACTCACCTAGACCCCTGGCAGCAATATCTGTAGCAAATAATACTGCATGCGTTTTTTTACAAAAATCTTCGTAAATGGCCATTCTTCGCATTTGATGCAATGTTCCATAAAGAGCTAAAAGACTTATACCAGGTCTTAAACGACAAAACATTTCATAATGATATTTCACCTAAAAAAAAGAAAATATAGTAATTAAAAGGAGAAGACAGTCAATTGTTTTTAATGTGAAGTAATGGAAATACTAACCTGTTTACAGCTTGAGAGAAATACTAGAATTTTATGTTTTCGATGATTCTTAATGAAGGACCATAACATATCCATTTTTTCATGTAGTTCACATACCACATAACTTTGTTGCAATCCTTCAGGAGTACTATGTTTGGCATGTTCATGGACCGACACATACATTGGATCCTTTAAACTCAAACGAGCTAAATCTCGAACAGATCTAAAAATGCAATTTTTTTTTCAACTATTCCATTTTATTTTGAAAACTTGCAGAGGTAATAGAATTGTAAAACCTACTTTGTCTGAGTAGCAGAGAAAAGTAGAGTTTGTCGATTCAATGGTAAATTTTCAATTATAGAATTCATAGTCTGTTCAAAACCCATATCCAAACATCTATCTGCTTCATCCAGCACCAAAATCTATTTATCAAACATTCAAAGAAAAGTATTTAGTCCAAGTAACAATTAAAAGGAGGAAAAGGTCAAAATTAGTGATGAAGTGAGAAGAATATTCAGGTCACTAGGTTCTTTCACAGGTTTCAATTTGTGATACATCTACTAGGTCTGTAAGTTTATTAAACTCTGAAGCAATTTAGAGAATATGTCTCAAAAAGAATAACACATCAAGGCACATAGTTTGAACTGTATGATATAACAAATAATAAATATATTACTAGGGAAAGGATTTTGAGGTGCAAATTATGGTTGTAAAAAGGGGAAAGAAAAGGTTCTAAAATACATACAAAAAGGTGCGACTGAAACAACTGTAACAGTTTACACCAGTTATATGAACTCAGTTTCTAGAATATACGTATCATTTTGCACAAATTTTTCTTCTTTATAGAGTCTGTAAGAGGTGATTCATAGTCCTTTATCCAACATTGAAGTAGATAGAAAACTGTTTAACTCTTGCCAGTACTAACTGATCTTATTTTTCCCGCAAATAGCATAGAAGAACAGACTTCGCAGGCGCATCAAATTGCACCCGCTCAAGCACTTGCTCACATGGAACCTCTGTGCTCACAGGCAACTTCCCCTGGCTCCCCTCGCCTTTCCCTCCCAAATCCATAAGCACTGCTAGTGCTCTATTAGTATTGATGGCAACACGATGGCAAGGGTACACATTTTCCTCAGGTCATACACATGTGGATTTTTGTACACCTAATTAATGTTCTGATTTGCCTGTTTGGGCAGCACTTCAAATCCAGCAAAAAAGAGTTAAACTGTTGCACCAACACTTTTGAAACTTAAATTTGACTTTACAGCTGCAGATTGACCATTGTTGTTATTCTGATTAAATGTGATATTAAAAAGCTGATCAAGAAGAGAAAAAATTAATTTTTTCTCCCCAATCATTCAAAAATGCAGAAAAGACTGGGGAGAAGATGCTGAAGCATAAAAAAAGAGGAAAAAGTTGGCAAAATGTAATCTTAGGAAAAGATGCAACACATTGTGTTCTTTTCACTTCAATACATCCCCCAAATACAAATATTTAACTATCTATACAAATATTAATATCCCCCAAACACAAATATTAACTATGAACATAGCTATATTTCTGAAAAAGTGCCACACACTAAAATCCTTTCCCCAGTTATTACATTCTAACAACAGATTTCCCTTTTCCTACATTGTCACTGATATACCACTAATCAGGGAGTGAACCTAGGTGAATATCTACATCACTAATCAGGGAGTGAACCTAAGTGAATATCTACATCATTCATAAATAATGGTCATGATTATAACCAGTGGTCCAATAATGGTCATGTTTATGATAGTAAAAATGAATCTCTATTCACTGTCAGATACCTCTTATAAGTCCTACAAATATTTTAGGGGAGGGGAGAAGAAAAACAACAACAACAACAACACTTGACACCACTCATGATAGGAAAACTGTTTGCAGATCAAAATGTTACTTACACTCAAGACCTACACCTCATCGTTTTATCACATATAACAAAATAAAACAAAGTAGCAACATAAAAATTAACACAACATATTTATCACTGTCTTTACAATACTTCAATACTTATCAATCATACTTATAAAAACTCAAGGCTTGAAATCTGCATTCGCAATAAACCAATCAAAAATAAATGCAATAATGCTATCTAAATTATTAGATGTCCTTTACATATGATATTTCTTTCCGACTGCAAACGAGAAATCATCTTCAGGAGTAGCTTGTCGTAATTTCTGACATCGAGGACATTTCTTACTTCAATAAAATAGAATGTACATAACTTACAAATTAGATGGTGTAACAAAGGTCTCAATTCATAGGATTTTTAAGCAATGAAATATAATCCGCAATTTCAAAACAAAATGAATAAACCCAAGGAAAATTAAAAAGAATAAAAATATTATTACTAGAATACCTGCAAGTTGTCACAAGAAAACAGAGGGTTTTCGTCCATGTGCTGAAGTAGACGACCAGGAGTGCAGATAATTATGTTACATGAATCCATTCTATGCTTCTCAAAATGCAAATCTTTTCCCCCTAATAAAAAGAATGTCAATAATTGGTCTTTGTTAACATGACAAATCATTAATATAGTAACAATTCTGTCACTCACACCCATACCTATGATGAGACCAGCAGAAAAATCATGATGACGCCCAACTTTTCGTAAGGTTTCAAATATCTGGTACGCTAATTCACGTGTAGGAGTTATAACAAGAGCACCAACGCCATCAGCTCGAACCCATTTTTTGAGGTACAGTGTTTCCAGTATCTAAAAGAAAAGCCTTTTTTATATTTTACACAATGTATTGATTCACAAGGGTGATGCTTAGATAGTAAAAGATTTATTTTCTAATTTTAGAATGATTTATTTACACTTATTAAAAATCATAATTCATTCTATCAGTGCATGATTAACTAGGACAAAAGTATACCATTTGCTTCCATTTGAATTTAAACTGAGTCCTAGCTTCTTATTTTTATTTTCATTAATAACCATTCATTTAAAAACCTGTAAGGATTTCATTTGCCACACAATCTTATGTATTAAAATAATAAAAGTCCCAGAATTTTTTTTAATTTAAATTTTATTACACAGGTTGTAATATTATATATTATAAGCACAATGCATTATCTGCAGAAGAATCTGTGAGCGAGCATCTCATAAGATTACTGTATGTAGAAAAGGAATTTTCTAATCTCTAGAAGAGGACATCTCTTCTATAAAAAGGGAAGAAACAAGTTAAAAAATGAGAAAATAATTATTGAAGTTTGACTGAGCTAAATGAAAGAAAGACTTAAGATTTTGTATGGAATGTACATAATCCATTTTTTACCATTTATTTTTGCGTATTTCCATATTAATTTTTGGTATTATCTGACCTAACAACTTTTTCATACACAAAAGTAAATTAAGTAATCTCTGTTTGATGAACTTATACACAAGACCACATCTATAGAAAATTGTAAAAAAAAATTTTTTTTAATAAATTCAAAAAATTAGTACACCTCATAGTTCTTTCATAATAGTCATAAATACTCCAACCCTGTACAAACAGGGGTCCTCTTCAGATAATATCATTTTACAATATATTTAAGTTCACATCAAGACCTGCCGCTATTAGACATGAATTGCTGGCAAAATAAACTATTTCTCCCAAAAAGACTCTTAAAAATATTGTTTGTAATAATTAAAAATAAAACAGATCCAAGTATTGTACCTTGTGAGACATATAAATTATTAATTTACCTTTATTGATTATTTTCTCCGGGCATGCTTGCTTGTAAAGACTTAAAAAAAATTCTATGCCTCTGTTTATACACTTTGTTGTAAATTATAAAATTCCAATAAATAAGTCGCATTGTGCACTAAAATGTTGATTTTAAATAATTTTTATAGTTTTATACCTTATACAATAAAATTTTCAGTACACAACTGAAGCAAGTTCATAATTTCTATTTTGTATTTGTCAATTACCATGATTATTTGAACTCAACATTTTTTTACAACAGTTTTTACGAATTACTCTTTAGAAAAACAAAACAAAAAACTATCTTTTTTTATCTTTTCTTTTCTTGATAACAATGTGTAAGTATGAAATTAAAGAAATTTAATATAACAAGATTCTATACATTATAAGTTTAAATTTTATTTATTTAATATTAGAAAAACTGATAAAAATTGTGTAATTGAAACTGTGCGAGGTGAAGTTATAATGAATAGTTATATGTTCTCTTCTGAAATACACCAAATTTGAATTTGTAAAACATATGGAGATTTTTTTAAATCGCATATTATTCATGGGATGCAACCATTGCACAACTCAAAAAATACAAATTTCATGTTTATGGCTACAGTTCGGATTTTCATGTAATAACTTATTTTGTCTTTCTACGCTCAATTCATAAAATTGTGATCTTGGTAAGTCAAGGCAATCCTAATCCAATATTCAAATTTTTCATTAAATGTTTTGTACTACATTACATATTTTGCCTAAATTTTTCACATTCTATATTTTTATTATTCTGTCAATTTTCTTAAATTAAAAAAAAAAAAAAATATTCAATGAATTTCAAAAGTAGTTCTAACTGAGATTTGTTAAAAAAATCAGCATACAATTTTTTTCGTTCATACAGTGTGATGATAACACAAGATACCCTCTAAGAACACCCAGTCAGATGCACACTATCTGTTTGGGTTAACTTCCATCTGCACATCATGTATGCTGTGACAAACATGTGAGAGCATTGAATAATTACTTTCAGGTGTGAAAGAATCACTAACCTCATGTTTTTGTTCCTTAATCCCAATTTCCCCAAAACCTTGGATGGCAAATACATGCAACATTACAAATACAGCGATTGTTTGCCAGTCATTTAGTTCTCACATTTATACAATGGCTATCATTTCTCTCACTGATAAAAATGAGCCTTGCTGTGGCTTGGAGTGTATCCTTCTTTAACTATTATTTCAAATTAAGTAATCAAAGCCTAACGTGTAACATCCAGGCATGCAATGTGGGCAGGCCAGGTAAAAGAGGGTCCAGATTGATTTATTTAGTCAAAAAAACCTAAAAAAGGTTTTGGGGGCCGTTTTAGGGGATATTTTTATAATTTAAGGTACTACATTATTTGAATTTGCTACACACTTATATCAATAGGGACCGGATAAAAGTTTTGCAGGTGGACCCACATTCTTTTAATTATGCTACTGGAATGGGGCTACTAAAATGAATTTTCAGTTATTTCACCTCTTACGAACTGTGAACCTAATGTATTTGTGGCTGAAGTTCAGTATACGGTACAACTTGTAAAATGTCAGTTTAAAATTAAGTTAGTTATTCAACTAAACAATTACGGTTCACATATTCAAAAATTTATTTCGGTTTAACTTTTCAGTAAGCATTAACAGAACCAACTTACTGGTATGATGAATGCAAGAGTTTTTCCACTGCCAGTCTTTGCTGCACCTAAAACATCCAGACCTCGTAGAGACAAGCATAAGCTCTCTCTTTGTACTTCTGTAGGTTTTACGTATTCACTATCTCTTAAGCCATATAAAGTGTTTCTTGAGAGAGGTAAATCTTTGAATTGGTTAACGTTCTCTGAGTCAATCTAAACAGATAAAAAAATTTGTAAATTAAATTGGAACAATCATCAAATACTCTTAGAAACAAATATTTGCATAATTTGCATTATATTTACATTTTCCAATGCATTACGAATCCTTTTCATTTCATTTTCTTCGGATTCTTTTTTGAATTTCCGCCTATCATCATAAGTTTTCTTCACACCAAACTTTCCTCCTTTGCCTCCACGATTAGTCCTTTCTTTCATGATTTATTAAATAAAATTTCAAAAACTGTATTATATTTCAGTGCAATTATTTAATATTCCACTCACAATTACTACTCGTGTATGTCCAATTAGTAAAAATAATCATTCCATTTAATAAATAATGAAAATAAATTCCTTGTCAATGATCTTTTTTTATTGGCATTCACCACACTATCAAAATGTCCCAGCACACTGTCATTGGTATCGGATCAAGAAGACATTTGTTCAATTACAAAAATGTATTCACAATTTAATACTTCCAATAACACACAATATATAACCTGATTCTGTATAACACGTGTATTCTGAGAGCACGGAGTACACCACATATATACCAATACAACAGTAAAACTTATACTGTGTATATACACATATATGAGATATGTTACTTACATCATCGAGCAAAATAGACATGGAATAAATATATCCAGAACACGTGACAGTGGGGTCAGCACTATCGCAAAGATATTCCGAATGACGTCCAACGTTTGGCGGGAAAGTCTTGGGTTGTCACGACCTCTGCGATTCCTAGACTATTGCTAGGTTTTGGGCTGTATTATGCAGTTGCCGAGGTGCATGTGTCTTATCACATTTGTTATATATAATGATATTTGCTTTCTTTCAGTTTATTAGGCTCTACCTGCGAGTTTCGTCGACAAATTGGATTTAAAAAAAGCAATATTTTATCAACACACAAGTCGCAACCTTTTCTTTTTGAAAACGGTTCGAAGTAAATATTATCATGGACTTAGTGATGATGCTAAGTTTATGCTTTATAATAAAATGTATAAAACATTTTGTTCCATGTGCACTTTCATCGGTTATGAAAAGTGCTAACGAATTTCGAACGCCTGTGCAATATTATTATGTTAGTGAAGAAGTTTCTCCTTCCGGAATATTTTTATAAACTGTTGGCTTTTAAAATATTTATTTAAAAAAATTGTATTAGCTATTATTATAGAGAGAAGTATTACCCACGTAAAGCTTTAAAAATCGTTTGGAAAAAATCCAGAATGTTCGTAATAACACACCCAAAAGCGTCTGGAATTTTTCACTGAGTGGAGAAATTTGCAACCAGTTCACCAGATTTTAATATAATTTAACAATTAATTTTTCAATGTATTAATTGTAATCAATATATGGTTGTTTAAAAATATAAATATACTTCGATTTTTTGAGTGCCCGATGACATTAGGTCTTTATTACACCTCTCTGCCTTATAAAATGAATATATGTGAGAGTACAGAAGAATTAGGCCCGCAACCAACTATGCAGTATATTCTAGCTCGTTGCCCGCCACAGGCTACACCAATGAATGCGTTGCGAGAAATGTGGAAAATCTAAACAAGCGACACTTATTGATCCCCACACACTTGAAAGAATTTTCTCGGTCGCCATTGCGGAGGCGAAAAAGTTCCTCGCTCAAGTCGGTCAGTGAGCGAGTTTTCTCGGACACATTTATACTTCTTCATTTATTATACGACATTTAGGCCTTCGCTGCCGAGGGAAAATTAAACAATGCGTAGAACTGAATGAGATTATAATATTTAGCGGTAAAAGATGTGATAAACAACCAGTTTTTTAATTGTTTACTTGAAGTTTCAACGGAAACGAGCAAGAAAAAAAACTTGTGTGGAAAATATTCTTACTTCAATAAAGCTCGTTCATATTGAGCAATTTAAAAATAAAAACTTGAAGCAAGAATCTTGAAGGGGGTATCTTGAAACAATTGAATTAATTCATTATTTTTTAATTCGTATTTATTATTTATGAATTAATTTATTAATTGTGAGTTTTATTATGAATTATTGATCATACACCATTTTTATTTATTTAAATATTTATTTAATTATTTCAAAAATTGCACTTTTTCTCTAAAACCATTTTCAATTAATCGATTATTTGTTACTTTTCAACCAATTAATATATTAATTAAAATTGTATTCAATAAATCGTAATGAATAATAATTAATCAATTACAATTAATTGAAAAGATTTTGCCATCACTAGGAGCGGCGACTTTAAATCCCGTAGATACGTCCCGGTGGCGCTAGAGCGATCGTCGACGCTCGACTGTTCTGCAGATAATCGAGAGCTGAAAGGCAGCCAGTCGAAATGTATCTTAAAGAGCGAACTACTTTCCTGTGATCAAGGTCACCCCGACCGCCGAGCGTCGGCGCGGAACCGCGCGAGACTCGAGCGGTTGTTTCCGCCCAAATGCAGAGCTCTATTCTTAACCATGTCTTCGTTTAACCTCTTATCATTCTAAGGTGCTGTCATTGTTAGATCTACCCATTTTAGGGTGATACCCCTAATTTGTAGCGACGGAAAGTCGTAAGTACAGATGACCGCTGAGTGACTCGTACTTCAGTACTCCCCAATCTTTGACCCTCTTTCTCAGCTTTGTGGAGTATATAGTGATATCCAAGAGGATACAGAGCATAGAGGAGAGAATATATCTCTACTCTATGATATAGAACGATTTTTATAAGAATGCGCCAAAGTGACAGTTCGCTAAACAAGTGAACATCGCTTGTAATTCAGAGAAGTATCCCTCCGCGCGGCAGCTGTTCAGCCGCGCCTCTTCGTAAAGCGTTTGTTTATGGCTCGCGGGAAGATGTACAGAAGTCTAAGGGTTTCGCTCAGGTATATGCACGTACGTGAGTTCGGGAAATATTAAAATATAATTACGTATGTGGAAAAAAGCCTTAAAAATATCTCGTGACGCACTATATTTTCGTCGGACGAGGCGTTCACAAAAGGAAGCGACGAAACCATTTACAAGTTAGCCAACTGCAAACGAACGAAGAAGACTCTAGTAGGCTCAAGCACACAACGATCACAGAACCTTCAACACTAGCTGTCAAAACGGTCCATTCTTATAAAAATCACTCTATATTAGAGGAATATAAAGGAAGCATGGCCTCGTTCGAATATATGTTTGCCACCGTCATTTGCGACAACTAGGATGTTTCTTGAGACAAACTAGCAAACAATAACTTTTCTGTTATCCGACCTAGTCTCCTCTCATTCTGAAGATGTACTATTGAAGTCACCCCTACAAGATCTTCGCCTTTTGCTAACAAGCTACCTTCAAGCTCAAATTTTCTTCTCCTTAAATTTCTCATTATGATCTCTTCAGTCCTTTGCAATGTGACTAACTTTGCCAAACTTATTACTGGTGTTCCTTCGGCCCGGGCCCGAACACATGGTTAGTATATGTTCGTAGTCAAGACATCTGTAGCAGTTCGTAAACTTGATGATATGACAGTTAACCCATTCGATTTTAATTTTCTCCTTCACTACAAGTTTTAGGGCAAACTCTGCTGGCGGAAGGATTGTCGCGATTGTTCTCTGCTGTATCCCTTCTTCAATCGGCATCCTCGATCTACTCTGACTGTACTCCAATATTCTGAGCAACCGCATCCACAATTTCTTCGGCTGCTCTATATTCCTGATTTCAACTAATCGTTATCGTGATAGTACATTTTACTTCGCCAAAGTGCCTACAGCCTCATTTACTGAAGCTATATTGCCACTTTTGCTTAAAACAGTCAGTACCGCCTTTTGTGTTCTGTAAATAGAAAATATCACTTCGCCGTGTTTTTTGGCCTACTGTGGTATCATGGAATTAAGCACACAGACAATTTTATCGTATTTGCCGACCGCCTGCCGTGATCGTACCATGCTGTGGATACACCACATGTACATGAAAGGCCCCACCTATTATTAGAGTGCACGCTCCTACCGCGCCACTCGTGACCTTCGTCATCCGAGCAACTCACGAATACGCACCAGCCTGAGCGTGATTTTTGCGTAAAGCTCCAGGTTTACAAGCAAAAAACTAGTGGTGCTACAGAATGGTACACACTTTCCCGTATTAGTTTTCTATTTCCTTTGATCTGTTAGCTATGCGAACTTGCCACGTATTCTTGCCTGCTGCCATTTATAGCTGCCGAAAGTACATTTTTTGACATTTTCTTAAGTTTTTGGTTTTCTAGTTGTGGAGCGGAAATATTATGTTAACATTATTAAAGAACAGTAAAACTTCGTCCTAATAGGCAAATTTTGGAGCCGTAAAAGAAAACAACTGGCATTTAAGCTTGCTGAAGGAATCATGGAACACAGTTTATAACGCTCTTGACACAAATGCAAAAGCGCCACAGTAAATTCGAAGCTCTTTTTCATAGCAATTTTTTTAAGTTTTCAAAAATCTTAAATTGAAGTAATTTTAAGCACTTTAACTCACAAATACAATAATATTTACAAATGGCTGAAAATGCGCATATCAACGGCGTGAGAGATCTTTCAAAAAATTTACGTTTGTGTATTTTTTAAAAAAATACACAAACGTTATTTAACGTACATTTCTTTAAATACACCGAAATTAACTTCACGTCGTATTAGAGTGCAATTACCACTATCCGTTCGAAATGTTTGCAGAAAAAATTTGAAACTGTTTTTGAGAAAATGGCGTTTGAGCATTTCTGAAAATGCAGAATTTTGATCTTGTTTTCACAGAAAACGGTACAGTTTTCAAGAAACTTTATATGATATTATTTAAAGCACATGTACTCATAAATAAAATAATGTGAACTAATTGCCACTGATATAAATATTAATAATATAAAAGGCAAGTCAAAAAATTAAATTTTTGTAATTTTTGAAAAAAACAAAGGAATAAAGTAAAACGGTATTTATGTCATCTTGTAGAGTACATTTAGCACTATCCCTCCCAAAAGTTTGAAGAAAACATTTGGAGCCATTTTGAGAAAATCTTGTTTGGTATTTTTTTAAATCGCACATATTGCACACAATATTGCGCGAAAACTAATACAATTTTCAAAAAAAAATGTACATGACCTTAATGAAAGACCGTACTATGGAGAACAAATTTTATTTGAAGGAAAAATATATATCTTTAATTTTGTAGTTGTAAGAAGACACCGAAAAAAATCATATTTTGAAATTTTCAAAAATTCTAGTTAACCGTAAAAATCGGACCTATGCAACGTTTATAAGTATATATTACTCTATTCTTAAAGAAATTTAAAGTAAAAATTGGAGCCGTTTTGGAGAAAATTTTGAAAATGTCTGGGGGCTTGTCCGGGGAGACGCTTTGAAAAGGAAAAAAAAGAGGAAAAAAACAACAACAACAACCCCAAATGCGTATTTCTCTCAAAATCGATTTTCTATAGCATTACATAACTTTCTTTATACTACGTATATTACTTCGTATATACATACGTGTACGGAAAAGTAAAAACACCGGTGTGGGCAAGTTGGCCCAATCTGCCACCCCCAACACCGTGACTGTGGCCGCTAGCTATCTCTCAGGAATAAAAGGCTTCTGCCACCTTGCACGCAGGGCAGCCAGTGTGATGCTACACTACATCCTTCATTTTTTGTTTACATATGTTTCCCCTCATTTGGCTGCCATTTTTATTGCCTGATTCAATGATCGGCTTCTCTTGGACCGAGCTGCCCTATTTTCTTTCTTCCTATGTTCCTTCGGAAACAACCACTCCCGCATAGCTTCACTTAATACTACACTTTCTTCTTTCTCTTAGGCTTTGAATTTTTTCCTGTCCTGCATGGCTCAGACCCTTCTGCTTGGGATTTCCATCCCTGTGCCACGATTTTTTAAAATAAATATTAAAAAAATTCCGTGGTGGTAGCAGATATCTTGTGGTAATCCATAATATGGTAAAGGAAATAATCTCCACAAAAGTTTTTATCACAAACTTTTGTGAAGATTATTTCCTTTACCATTTTATAAATATTAAAAACTTCATAAAATGTTTTTTATGTGAATATTCATTAATAAAATAGTTTATTGAACTACAATGTTTGATTTTCAAAATAAATTGAATGGAACAATAAGAAACCAAACGTATTTGTAAATGAGAAATTTAAAAAGCAATTTCCTCTTTGTAAACAATTTGTTAATTTACATCTGTGTTGGAACAATGATTTATTCTGTCATAATTAGTGTTTTTTAGATTTATTCATAATTAGGTTATAGTTTTAAAGACATTTCTGAAATAGTACCCAGTATAGTTTTGTGCTTGAAGGCCTACAGTATCTAAATCCACCCATGGGCAAATTTATTAATTACACTTGTAATTAATAATTACATTTTATTGAAATTATAAGAGGAATGATATATTAAGCTTTTAGTAGTTTTAGTATTTTAATAGAAACCCTTTTTCTCTTCAGCACTATATTTTATCTAATTATTTGCAATTCCTGAAAAGTAGTAATGCATTCTGTATGGTTCTCATGTCTTAATTTCAAAACATTTAAACCTCTTTTCATTTTGAGTGCAACATCAAGAGAAATGATTACAAAAGACTATGCCACATGGAAATCTCTTTTGAAGATTTTATCTCCAAGAAAATTATAATTTTATTATTGAAGGTCTCGTCTCAATAATACAGCCCTCAAAATTGTATGATGCAGTAATTTCGTTTTATCAGCTTGAGTTTGATATGTACTTTACACAATAATCTGCATCTAAATCAATATCATAACACGATACAAAATTATACTGAAAACCAGAAAATAGTTTCTATGATTTACCTAACTGAACTGCTGGAAATAATATAGCACATTGCAATTGCCAAAATAGGTTTAAAATTTCAATCAAAACTATTAAAAACTTAAAAATTGATCACAAAGTAAAATTAATTAAACAAAAATAAAATAGGGGAATAATAATAAAAACAAATTATCGAGATAAGAATAACAAGCAGTAGGAATCAATGATTACGATTTCTGTCAACTTACAATATAAAACTTTATACAATCTTGGAGAGAACCAAACTGTTGATCTTGTTGTTAAGCAATCGAATAATCTAAGGTTTACTCTATCATTGGCTTAGGTAATTCAAAAAATAAAAATTAGAGAGAAACAAACATTGAAAAAATATTTGAAAACTTTTTATTATGTCACTGTTCTTGTAATATTGGGGGTATTATTACGTTTTCTCTAAAATTCCGCTTTGGAACAAGCATGAGCCCTTAACAGTCATGTCGATTTCAATAGAGCATTGCCCAATTTACTAAAGACTTTATGCCCCACTCAAACATGGAAAATTCTGCTATTATTTGCAATCACTGTACAAAAATATATAGATATGTCTATATGTCTATAACGTTACTTTTTATGATTTTGCTCGTATTAATTGTGTAATAGTGCTTTTTTATGTCCAATCTTTATCTACTATCCACTAGAGAATATCTCACTCTAACTACCTAAATTGATGTACATACACATGAGCCTTGAAAATAAAGAACTAAGAAAGCAAATCAGTGAAGTAGAATATTTATTTTTTTGAACAACAATGTGGCTGAATCACATGCAAAATTGAGACAACATGTCTTGAACGAAGATTGCTTGAACAATGTCTTTAGCTGAGGTGAGCTGAGTGCCTCCAACTAGCAAATGCACATCTACACCTGCTTTTGAAACAGAAGACTGAATAGCATGAACTTCCTGAGCAGTAAGTCCTCCAACAACATACACTATAATCAGAGGGTTGTCTAGAGGATGCTGTTGATGTGTTCTGTTCAATAATAAGCTGAAACACAAACAGTACATCATGAGAGAGAGAGCATCTAACTCATTAAGTGCAATAAACAGCTTTCAATCCAAATTGAGTTTCTGAAAAATGCATTGAAGATTAAGATTTGTCCTCACTCCAATAGGAAATAACATAAAATTGACACAAATCCACACTTTGATTGTATCACTTCAGATTTGACGCTTATACAGTTTTCAACACATGTAACAAAAAAATAAATATCCAGACAACCTCCCCTAATTTTCTGACCAATCTCTTTGCCTAACAATTTTAAACAATAATAAATTAAATACACTCATCCTGTACTACAATGGTAAATAAAGCAGTGCATTACAGGAGAAAGCAATTCAACAACAGAAGACCAAAAAGAAAATTATGTTTTCTCACTTTTGATGTTTAGCAAACATTTATGCACATGTAAATTATTCCATCACGAATACATTTTTTTGAAAATGAGAAGTCAGTGGTCTCCCCCATCAGTCTTTTACGAGTTTTCAAACTTTAATAATTATGTAACCTGTTCTGGCAGACACTTCAAATTCTGTTTTCTTGCCATGGACTGGGTCAAAGAACTGTTCTGATTGACATGATGCAGATGCTGTGTAGAATACATAATGGTATACACAAAAATATAGTAATAAAGTAATGCCACTATTCTGTACACAATTTGTGCAGAGTAAATGCTGAGCTCATTACACCAAAAGTTGCAGTACCTGAAACTAGACTTGAGTAATTCTTTGAGACCCGATGAACGACAGGTTAGATCAGACACATCGGGACGAGCAGGATCCATCAAATCACTTATCAATCTCTGAATCAAACCAACATGCACAGGATCTTGTAAGCCACTCTCTGACACGTTTAAAAGAGATCTGTGAAAATTGAAAAAAGAATTAAACAAGATCAATAACAAATGAACATGTATTGTATGTATTATTTTGAGCACCAGGAGCTTTTAAAAGTATACTAAGAGGTCCAAAAACAATTGCAAATGTTACATACATGTAACATACAATGAGGGGATGAACTTTAATGATGTGTCATTTTTTTTCTTTTCACATTAGAACAATGCATTTTAGTTTAGATATTAATTTTGTTATAACAAAAGGAAATTAATCACTTTTGAATGACATTTTTGCATTTGTCATTGATTTTGACGAATAAGTCATTTGTTTGGCTTTTTCTGTCATTTTTAAAGAATTTTTCGTTGATTGCATACATTTTAATATAATTTTAGTCAAATATTTATGAGATGTAACAAAAGTTCTCCATAGAATTTCTGAGTAGCCTACTTGATTTCTTTACTAAAACATTCCAAACTCAACCGTCGTGAGTGTGTAACCCAAGGATCTTGTGATGCCTATCAGCGCCATTGTCGGTTCAGCTGATTTTGCGATAACTAAAGACAGATATTTCCTGGTAAAGAACCATCCAAACCGAAAGTTTGGAAGTTGAGTTCATGAGAACACAAGGAAGAAGCCTTGCTTACATCAGTAACATATCCAATATCTTAATTTGTTGACTTGGTTTCGATCAAATTTTTAATGTCATTTTTCTTTGCTTTTACGTCATTTTTAAACCGTTTTATGATAATTTTATTGATCTTATTTGATCTTTATATATATATATATATAAAATATTTATATATATAAAATAAATATCCCCTTGGAAATATTGTATATATTGAATATTTGAAAGGATTGATACATTTAGTGTAATTTTTTGCTATTTATTAATGTCACTAACTTTTGATCTATATGAGTCCTGCAAATTATAAAAATATTTACTATTTTAAAAAAATCATTTTATTTTACAAACAGTTTTCTATAATTTTTAATGTTTTTCTATATCATGGAGTAATTGTTGTGGAGTTACAAGCTAATGTCATGGAGTCAACTTAATTCTTCACAATGTTTTGTAATATTTATTCTACAATTGGAAGAAATGTTACTTAATTGTAACAATAATTACTTCTTTTTTATATTTACATTTGATGAATGAGTCTATGGGTGAAGAACTCTTAAGTGAATTCATCTGCAACTTTCGAAATCAGAAGTGGAATTTATTAAAAATATTCCACAAGGAAAAAAATAAATGCACCTTAGGTATTACTTAATATCAAAAATAAATACACACTCCATTCAGAAACAGTTTGACACAATATCATTGTAAAACCATTCAACCGCCCAGGAGAAAAGAAAAGACAAAAACACAAAATTTGTAAAACCAAAGCAATAAAACAATGTGGAATTTGGTGTCATATTTGTTGTCACAAGAGAAGTTCTTAAATGTTATTGGCTCATATTTTACAAACAATAATTACAGAAAATGTTTTACAAAAGGTCCTTCAGTAATGTATAAGACACTCAGTCGTACTTGGGCTGTTGCTTCTGTTCAAGCAAAAATTGAATGTAATTTCCATCATGCCCTTATAAGTTTATAGCAAAGGTTTTTCAATGTACCTCCAAGTTATTTTTTAGACCCCTCTGGGCTCTCAACATTAAAAACTTATGACTGTTTTTTTACCTGTAGGTTGATAAATCTTTTCTTGCTTGGGAAATGCTTCGTAATTTCCTTGTAATCTTATCAGCAACTTCTTCAATGACATCATCATCTGCATTTTCTGGAACTTAACATAAAAATAAAATTTGTATGCATTGAGCAACAAAAAGGAAAATGATATTGTGATGTCACAAGTACATGACAAAAATACTGCAAAACTGAATTACAGCAAAAGTTTATTTATTACTGTAATCAGGGGTTTACTTGAGACAAATGGGGTTAATTTGTGTTTTTTTGACTGTATAATTGTTTACCAAATGGTAGGTCTCTTTTTTTACTCCCAAAATATGCATTAAAATAACCTATACATATTTCTCGATTTTATAGGTTGCATTCAATAAGGACACAACTGTTATTACTAAATTATTTTTTTGAACATGAAGCCAAAAAAATCCTTCATGTCTTTATAAATTTAGAACCAAGGTTTTTCAATGTATATCCTTCATGTCTTTCTGGGCATAAGAACTATGCGAATTATGCACTGTGTGTAAGGCCCATACGTTCTGTTTGGACTTAGGTTCTAACTTTTGATGAATGGGCAGGGCTATTGTAAGTATCAATCTTCTTTGTGTTTGAGAGTTGTACCTGGCCAAAAACAGCATCACCAATATTCACATCTCATGCCACATGTCTGCTGTATGCCCACTACAAGGCAATGTGATTACCAGATAATAGTTAAAATCTTGTTTAAAGAAATTCAGTACTTATTATCGTAGGCCCATGATGACAGCCACACAAGTCTTATCCATTAATGACAAACTCTACTGCAATTATTCACAATAATTATTTCGGAATGTGGAGTGAAATACTCTTCAGCTATTCACTCCAATTTGGAGACAAATGTGAAACCCTAAATCATTAGAGAAGCCACTGATATTGCACACTGGTAGAACAACGCTAGTGGTGTCAACATGTAGTAAATCAGAGAGTATTTATGGTTTCCAGGCACTTCAACTACTTATCTCCTATCACTTATCTCCCTGAGTACTGCATCAGCCCCGCTGGGACTTGCTCCAAGCTCCTGAATGTTTCCTGACATGTGCGATAGTGTAAGACTAAGTGTGTGTGTGAGTGTGCGTGTAAGAGGAGAGGAAGAATAACAATAAGGCAGGAAAAATTGGATGCAGTCTGTAGCCTTGTTAAGGTACTGCCCTGGCATTTGCTTGGTATTTTTTGGGAAATCGACAGAAAACTACTGATGAGAGCAACCAGCTGCTAGATCAGTGTTTGAATTCGACTTAGCTAAGACACGTGTTTAAATCCATGATTATCAGGACTCTCACCCTAGAATCTTCCTGACAATGAAGCTGCAGAGACAACATGTGTTGCCACTGAGCCATCACAATTGGTGGTCAGCATGTAACACTATTATCAAAACAAAGAAGACTAGTAATATGTTTTTTTCTTATCTTAATATTGAGAAAGTGGAAGATCATACCTCTTTAATATGTATTATTGTGTATTATTTTCTTCTACTTGTACTTAGAAATAATTTTATCATACCTGGAGAAATGTTGGTGGCGAGCAACTTCTCATGGTCTTGTTGTAAAGCCCATCGCATAGCTGCTTGCATTTCTCTTTCTTCTGCAGGGGAAAAAGAAATATTGGTGCCTCCCAGAGAATAAACATATACAAGAAGTGACAAAAGTTGGGGTAACTGGAGACCACGTTCATGACGACTTCGTAGAAGCTGACGAATCTATCAAATAACAACATTGGCATGATCACATACTGATTAACACATTACAATTCATCCTTCTTAACCCCCAAAATAAATTTAATGACTGATTTTCCTTTTCTACTTCTCTATCCCTGAATGTAGTAATAATGGGGCATAAAGATAAAAACTATTGTTGTCAGTTTGGAAGTCTTATATTTGGTGGTTTACAAGATACACCCCATTTTTAACATAATTTAGCAAAGAAAAAACAAAATTATGATTCTGAAAATTTACTTTTTGGTAGTTGGTGCCTTGCATTACTTTTCTGCAACACATTTCTGATCCACTACCATTTGCTTCTTATGCTCTAATTTTCTAACTTTATTTACTCCATAGACAGACAAAGACATCCTAAATGAAACACTCAAAGAAGTTTTGGAATTTCTGAATACCAAATGTATATTTTTCATGATCACTAAAGCACTGTACACTCATGGTCAGGGTGTATTTATGACTTGCATCAGTTCAAATCTTCTTCTAAAACTTAGCTGCTACGTGGTTAAATGACAGGGAGAGACAGCTGTTAAACAATGGTTAAACAATGGTTAAACAATGGTCTGCACTGAAGCTGACAAGGCATATGTAGCATATTGAAGGTCTAATGGTTTTTCTACAACTATTGCTCGTACAAAGTGCAGTCAGCACTAAAGAATACTCTTGTAGTATAATATAACAACATAACAACAATTTGGAGAAGTACTAAATGAGCTGTTATGAAATCCAAATTGTTTTTGATACACACATAAAATCAAATGTGTGTTTCATCCAGAAGCAGTGGAATAGTGAAATTGAAATTTTCTCTTCTTAGGCTGGTATTGTGCCCAATTTTGATAACATACTGAAGGCACTCATGGATGTATTTTTTCTGAAACATGAGAACTACAGGATGTCTCATGCATTAATTATGTGAACCCTTTGTAGTTACATGAGCACATTGATAGGGGTAAATTCAGTGACCAGTAGTAACATTTGGCTTCCAGATTAAAATATATTAATATTTTGTCCATTAAAATAAACTGGGTTGTTTAGTATGTAATATATATTATCCTCCATATGTTACTAGTCAGGATACAAAGAGGTTATTATTTACCATTCAATGATAATGTCTAGTTGGCTACAATGTTTATGCAAGACTTGCATTTTGAATCTTGAAATTAATAAATAGTTATTTTGTATTTTGCAAAATAGTATATAATTTTTTAGTTCAATCTTCCTTTTTCTTGGGGAGGGGGGGGGGAGGAATGTAGTTTCGATAAAAGCGAGGATACAACGGCTATTTTCTATATTTATGGACTAGAATTTATCTTTATTATTTTGATTACAGATTTTCATATAGGACTTACTTTGATGAGCTTGTAGGGATAAGGTCAAGAAATAATATTTTGCGAAATTACATAATTTTTTAATACATCACAAAACTACTGTTGAGCAACATATCTCATTTTTTATAACAGTGCCTCAATTGAGATATTTTATTTCAAAACAAATTGCACAAGAATGTTATTGAACTTACCTGTTCCTGAACATTAGAAGCATCCTGTGAAGTGCTTAGACTGTAAAACATCAATTTCTCTAGATTCCACAGTTGCTCGTGTTGAGCGATATTTGGAGATTTCAAAGCCTGTGTCACAGCTAATGTTTGCTGAAAAGGATTTTGAGTACATATAAATAACTATCTTCAGGAAGTGTATGTGCTACAGGCTAACCGGCAAGTCTGGCTTATTGCAAAAAGTACACTCATTTTATAAAATAGTGGAAATAGTGGAAAATAGTAGAGCTTTATTCAATCAGCCTGGTATTTTCCAGGCTTATTGCAATGAATACAGACTCCCTTACACATCCCCCCCCTTAAACTCTGCTCAATGGCTTCATTGCAATGCAGCACTTGAATAGTTTCACTATGCAAGTGGTCTAGTCACATTTCTTATTTATGTTTTATATGCATCAAACAAATTTTAAATACATTGATATGAGCTATATTCAGCTTGATGTTGAATATAAGAAATATTTATAAATTGGGAAACAAAACAAGGGAGCTATGACATTAAATAGGTTGGTTGAAATGAAAATGTAGAATAAAATAAGTTTAAGACACTAGGGCTTAATAAATAATATAATAGACAATAGGAATTAATAAAGGAAAGGAAAGTATATTTGCAGAACTTTTTGGATGTAATGCGTGAATTTAATGTGTTTTAATGACCAATGTAAGATAAGAATGTCTAAGGGACTAGCAAATTATAAGCGCAGGGTTTAAGTAAACGAATCATAAGTGGCCTGGAAGTGACCAAGAAGGAATGAATTAAAAAAAATATCTGCATCACATCACAAAACAGTAGACAGATATACAAGAAGTAATATTGCTAGAACAGCACGAAAGAAGAGGGAAGATAACGGGGCAAGATGGACACATTGCAAAAAGATCCGGGCAATTGTTGATTTTTGCAACTTCATGATTTAAACCAAAAAGAGGATAGGATAGTATTTGTTGATTGAATAGTGGCAGAATTATACACATTCAAAATTTTATTTTGAAAGTTTAAGTTAGAATCATTTCCAATTTTGAGTAAAAACATTATTTGAGTAAAAACAATTTTGAGTTCATAGTTCATATGAGTAATGTGAACAGAATAGTAATAGTTCATATGAGTTGTTGATGAGAAATGAACCATGAATAGAGTAACACTATTGATATTTGTGTATTAATATGATTTAACAAAGGGCAAAGGGCACAACCTTTTTTTTTCCATATATACACAGGATAACACACTTCTCTTATTCTATAAATGCAATTCATTGTGGTTTATTAAGACTGTTTTATTCCTAATTGGCAATCAGTTTACTACCAATTTCCAGGAATTCCTAGTCAGTTTACTCCATGGCAGAAAATTAATAAATCCTGTACATAAAAATGGCAGAAAATAAATAAATTCTTTACATAAAAAATTTAGAGTTAAATTACCGCCTTAATTGTGGAACACCATTGATAGGTTGATTAACTACGTGTGTTGCAACAATATACATTTTTTAAACTCTTTATTTACCTCCAATAAACCTGAGTTTTGAATAATGGCATCAGTTTGTCCCTTAAAAACTGCAACTTGCTTTTCAAGGATATGTGGTGTCACACGAGTAGTAATGCGGCCAATGCGTTCATCACAACCAGCTGGGATGGCAGCTGCCAAGAGTTGATGGAGACCCAAGAGAACATCTTTCTGTTTGCGATTTACTAGCCATTCCAAAACCTATAAAGATAGTCACATGATTCAGATATTGCACTTGTGAATTCACAAAATTTAAGATGTTTTAAAATTTCAACTTCACTTCTGTAAATCACATCAGTAAATAGTTCATCAAAATAAAAATATGAATTTAAAAATTACTAGGAAACTTCAAAATGTAATGTTTTGAACCATACCTAGAAATAGCATTAGGAAGAAATGTTAATAGCAAATATTGGTCTAATGGCACGAATCATAGAAAACATTCTCTCTGCTTTTCTGTAACTCTAATACACTCTTTTTAAGAGAGTGAAATAAATATTTCTCAAGACAAACAACAAAGCTACATCTTTTAAATTTTGCAGGCATCAAACAGCATTTGCACATGATGCAAAAGGTATTTTTAGGATTCCTAGCTCTTCAACATTTTAATCTTTATGTTTTTCTCTTAAATATTTTTTAACTTCTGCTTATAACACACTTTAGTTTCTTTGAAAATATCTTCTCCTATTTACAGAAGATCCAGTTCCACGTTATTCTCTTTTTCTCTTATGGCTGGTATCATTAACTTAAGACCTGTTTTACAAAACCCCAACATTTCAAAATTCCAAATTTTTAGGAGATATTTTATAAAAAATTTGTAAATGTTGCGGTTTCAAAGGTTTAAAAAAAATAATTTAATCTCTCTAATATCAACTTACACAAAAAAACAAAATTACACTGTTTATGATTTAAACAAAATTATTTAGAAAATATTTTTATTAAAAACTGGAAAGTAAGATATGAACAATCAACATATTAGTTGACAAAGCATTTAAAACTTGAAACAACTTTTAGAACTTTTTTTATATCAGGGTCCCAACAATATGAGTTTTTCTGTTGAAAAATCGCCACTTTGCTGCAGCATTTCACAACTTTCTCTATATTACCTATATTGTTCTATATGCATGTACATATATGAGAAAGTAAAAAACGTAGGAACCAATGAAATTGTTCTTGAGAAAATTTTAGCATCCTTATACGCAAGTGTTGATAACAGTAGCATCTACATCATATGAAGAGAAGGAAATAAAGCCAGTTAAAAGATATTGTGAATCATAAAAAATTATAACTTCTGTATGTCCTTTGGCTTGAAAGCCCAAAACAGGCCTTGGCTGACCAACGGTGGCCCACCCTCTTGGCCATGGGATAAGGAGTTTGTGTGGTTGGCATGAAGACATCTCTCCACCATATATTCTGGTCTTCTGAACCTTAGGGTGGGCTTTCACACAGCAAGAGATACAGGAACATTTGTTAGGAAAGCGCACAGTTACAATTTTGCCCCAGTTGGGAATCGAACCTGGTGTTGCACCATGGAAAGCAAGCACGCTAACAAACGAGGCACCAAAGACAAATAACTTCACCTCAACCAATACAATAAACAACAATAGTAATGTGAAACGCATGGATGAAGATTATGGGCATTTACAAGATATATATTCGAATTAAAAAATGTATTGGATATTATTTGCTTGGATGCTCGACTTCTCAGACAGGAAATCATGTTAACCCACTACAACATTACAGAAACCCTGTAAAATTATCGGAGAAGCATCTTCCCAAGCACTGACAAGCATTCCAGGAGGGAATTAATTTCCAGGTTGTTGAATTACCTACATTCACTATAACCAAATCTTCTTATTCTTATTTGTAATGTAAGTGAAATGGGACCAGTGATTTAAGTTCAATATAACTGAGAGTTTACTGTGTTCAAGTTCACTATAACCAGAGTCGACTGTAATCAACGTTTATTCCTCACACGTGAAATCCTTTTTAGTATTCTTTATTTTCTCTATTCTATCTATTACGTCTTAAATCAAATTCATGTTAAGTAAACCCTTGATAGCAAAAACACTCGCTTACCATGAATATTTGTCACAACAGAGAGAACAGAGACAACAAAGTATACTAAAAAGGATGTCACATGTAAGGAATTAACTTTCTTTACTTTGATAACAAATATCGCATGAAATATTACAATATTTTAAAAGTGAAATGTATTATTAACTTTTGCCATTTAATTCTTCGGGCAAGATAGTTGTACAAAAGACTGTGACATATGTCACAGTTCCCCAAGTTACTCATAAACCAGAAATGCTGCAAATTATACAAATACTTTCAACTTATGTGAAACACATAATTGACAGACACATTTTATCTTTACAGGAGGGTTAATATAGGTAATGGCTCAAGAAAACTCGCTAGATCTAACAACAAAGTTGCTCAGATAACAAAATACAGACACACCATCTCCACCAACTCATAGCATAACAAAGAAATTGCAAAGTTTAAATAAAAAAATATTTTCAAAGAAATGTGAATTGGATATGCATACAATTTAGATGATAATAATAAGAGGAGATAACATTTTTTTATTAATATAGTTAATTAAAAACAACTTTACCTCAGGACAAGGGTCTGTATCATGAGCCAAACAACCTGGGGCCAAAACACTATCTTCTGTCAGAGAAAACCTGTTGAAAAAGATTACTATTACTTCCTACACAATGTCTTCCAAATTTTTACAGAACATAATTGCTTTTTCATTTGCAGGTTTAACAAACAAATAATATAATTTAAAAATATTCTATGTATTCCAAAATTACACTTACAGCAACCAAAGAAATCTAATAAGCAGCATAAAATGTTTGTAACATGAAAATATAATTTATGCAATATGCATGTTAGAATCACCACAATAAATTTTTTTCAATATTAATTATTCATGTACTTTTGATACATTATTTCTCTCTTAAGAATGCAACTTTTTGGACCTACGACTTTGAAGAGCACACAGGTGTCATGTTAACTGCCACGTCACTACTTTGCCCATTTAGACGAGGAAGAGCTGCAAGAATTTTATCCAGCAGAGCATCAGATCCATGACTGACTGCTGTAGCTAAATCGACTGTTCGATCCAGTAAAAGTAAAGAACATCGACTATTAGCAGACTGCAAAGGAAAAGGAGTTATAAGTATCTGTACATTTACAAGTACAATATAAATATAAAGAAGTATCCAAAAGAAATATAATACTTTAAAATTAGTATTATACAAGAGGAAAAGAACATTCAAGAATTGGGATAGAAACATCAATCATATTTCATTGTATTTTGGAAAGAGGAAGTATTAATAAACAGAGTCCAAATGTTTAAGCATGTGCGTCCACACGTCATCTCTTTCACTCAATCTACTTTCAAAAGGGAGGCTTTTCATTGCTCAGAAAAGATTTGTTGCTCTGTATTGCACTCTAACCAAGAGGCAGATATCCCTGGTGAAGTATGGAGTCCACGTAGCCCTGCCATATGCCAGTATTGTTCTGACAGATTGTTAATAATTTACCTCTTACTTCAAGGTGTTCAAATTTTATAAGTAGACAATTGTGGAGAAAACGTTTTTGGAAATTGAAGTAAATTATGGTCAAAGAATTTGGTCCAATTTTCAATTATGTCAAATATGTTTAATTTGGCAGATGTCCTTGGTATAAAACTGTTCTGATTAGTAGGAAGTTATGAGGTTTACCACATAAATTTATTATTTTGGTGAGTAGAGTAGTGGTTGGAGTCCATCAATCATTCTTGAAAATGGGGGTAATTATCACTTCTCATCATTCACATGGAAAATCTCTCCATCAAAGAACATTTGCATCAAGTTGGTAATCAAACCTAACTTGACTGCCCTTCTTTTCAGGAAGTGAATATCGTCATGTCTAAAGGAGGAGTGCTCTCTCAAGTTTTGTTGAACATGAAAACATGTCAGTTATCTGAGAATGGTATCCTTACAATTTAAAGGCAATCAATACACTTTTTTAAAAAGCAATTGTATTTATTAGCAAAACATTTTGAAGAACAATAAATACATTTTATCACAAAATAAGTACAATTATTGTATTTCAAATGAGAATTGTCTTTAAATTTTAAATAAACCATTCCAAAATAATGTGTTTCATAGACAAACAGCATTAGTTTCATTAAGGGAACTGAAAAATAACAAACGAATGTGTCAGTTATATTCTAGACTATTTAAGGGACTGATGTTAATTTCAGTGGAGGGTATATGGGCATGTCATCAAAAACAAATTTCAATTGGTATGTAAAAATGTATATTCATAGGATTATTTTCTCTACCAACATTATGATTAATCAGTTAGGTAGGTAGTGATTATCTCATGTTCATGATTTGCCCTAAGTATTTATGGACTGACTTCAAGAGATGGTATTTTCTTCTTAGTTTTTCCTTTCTCATTGTGAAGGAAGGGAGGGGAGATATAATGGTAACTCTCAAACTTGGATTTTGGTACCTTCTTATAGAAATACGATAGTGTCGCTCCAATACACTTGAAAGTGTACGCTTCCATGGCTGGAGCCAATATATACTTGACAGTCTGAGAGTTGCCCTGAGGTGCCTTCAGGAAAGTCGCAGTATGACGACCAAAACATTGACATCTGTGCCTAGGATGCAGAGACTTCCAGATTGCCAAGTATATAGCTCAAATAAACTTGTCAGTTCAAAGAGTTTTGATTTATTTTAATCCAAAAAACACTAATACCTGTATGTGATATTCAGAGAGAAGTATAATTTGTGAACATTTTTTTGAGTGTGTGGTCCCTTGCTCACCCTTTTATTGCACGTAGTTGAATGATGAATAAAAGTACCAACAAAAAGCAACATTTGAAAATTAAAAATGTTAGCTCCTGAGTAAAAGGAAACTTTATTTGCATCAGTAAAAGAGCTACAGACCCGATTTTATAGTATTGCAAACAAAATAACAATCCACACCCCTAGCTCTACACCTACCACAATTAGAAAAAACAGAGCTCAACTAAATGTGCACATAGTGAAACTACTTTATGTCCAAAAACAAACCAAGAAGTCATTTCAGCATTTGCTCAGTGTATCGAAAAACCTTATAGAGATGGAAGTGTAGCGTTTTAGCATCCACTACTCAGCATGCGGCACTCAGGAAGCATGTACACTTTTACAGTGGGCACATGTGAAATGCATCACAATGGGCAGGAAGTGGTGAGGGCTGAGCTCAAGGGTGCATGTCCAGAGGGAAGGTGCAATACTGACACCAGACGACCAAACCTTTGTCGTGAGGCTGTCGCAGTACCCCAGCGTGGACGAGGCCACAAACATGCGGCTATGAGTGCCAAGTTCATGCCAAACAAGTAGTAAGCGGAGCTAATGGGGAGCAAATGCTTTGGTAATAAATGGTACGGCTCACATGTATATATGTAAATAAACTGTATGTATACCAAAGCCATCGGGTCTGTGATTTGCACAACCCATGATGTCACAGAGGTCATTACCCCAGAAGCTGAAGAACAATACTTGTTACAATCATACTTAGCCTTTTGGAAGTATACAAATGTTAATTATTGCATTATATATTATTGTTAATGTAAATATTATTTTCCTTTCTAATGGTTAATACAGTCTTTAAATGTAAAAAAACAGTTATGCAGCAGAAAAGATTTTATTTGGCCCTTAAACTTGTGTGTCGATTTTAATAATTTAATGTCATCTGGCAATGAGTTGTAAAGTAATGTACATGTATTCTACGTGGATTTCCTGTAGTGATCTGTTCATACTAACATCTGATGAATATGATTATGACCTCTGTTGCAATTATAAATATCTGTACTAAATGAAATGAACAAATGACAGCTCCGCAATGTATTCTACGGTAACCCTAGTTAACATTTCAAAACAGTTTCTCAGTGCTTTATTTCAGCTTACTCCCAATGTGGGTTACCATTCTGTTTCCTCATACCCTACATTTAATTGCAAGATTTCTCAGCGACTTATATTTCTGATGATGAACTGGGATTTTGAGGAAGTTCATTTCTTCCAAGTTTTCATTTTCTAATCTACAAATACTTTCAATATTTCCAGTGTCATTCAAGGTTTCAGGAATTAAGGTTCTTTTCTAAATTACTCATGGTTGACCCAATATCTGACGTTAGCTGCAGAGTTCCTCCAAGTTTCAAAATTATATAAGCATTCTTCTACACTGATAGTTATCCTAACCAGATATTAATCTCTTCATTCATCATTGGCTTTAAAATAATTTAAATATTTATTTTTAATTAAATTCCCAATTAAAAATTTATAAATAAGGAATTTTAATTGTTGTACCTTTCTTCGATTAGCTGTGGAAGGCAGATTCTCTAAAACATTAGCAATCAATCCACTGGTATGTCCCAAAATAAATATATCTTCTCGCACATCTAAGTATCCCAAAAAACTATGAAGGCAGCTTGCCAAATGCAAAATAGTAACTTGTAGTTCCAATGGCAGATGCCTTATTTCTATTCCAGGAAGGCTGCTTATATGTTCAGAAGTCTATAAAAACATAAACATACCATATTATAAAGATTTCTTAATTAAATCGGGCAGCAAATTACATGTAAAAGACGAAGTGCAGAGTGTAGACAAGGAATTGAATTATTATATATTAACATTAATATTCAAGAACTGCAAGAATGGCTTAAGTCCTGTTCAAGAACGGCTTGATTCATATTTAGATGAAACATTTTCTCTAACTCCTCTTTTATGTTTTTAATAATAATAATAATAATAATAATAATAATAATAATAATAATAATGATGATGATGATGATGATGATATAATAATAATTTTTATTTTCTGAATGATATCATGGGGAACAACCTTAGGACACCTGATCAGAAAGTTCTGCTTAAAAAAAAAAAAAAAAAAAAAAAAAAATGATTACCTACAAACTAAGAGAATTTCAAAGACCAAATAGTGTCTGGTTAAAACGGCTTGAATTATAAATAATCTACGGTAGTCCTATTAAGCAGAACTTATGAAACTTACCCCCTTCAGTTGTTTATAATGTTTCTGGATGTTTGGTAGATCACAATCCATTAGTGGGAATAGTGTTCGAAACGGAGGAGTAAGAAACAATGTGTCTGTTACAGACACAAGAAAGAGAGGAAAGTAAAATATTTCCACAGTGTAATTCTGAAAGTAAAAGAAATAAATATAAATAAAGACAATTCACACAAATAACTTGATAAGTTTAAATAAATTTACAGTTGTTAACTCAGTTCCTGAGAGTTATCAAATAATAGTTTCTTTGTGTGCTTTGATGCGCATTACTAAAATAACTGTTTTGTGGCTATGAAATTTTGTTTCTACAAGTATATATTACAAGATAGTTTCATCAGTCCCCCAAAAAGTGTCTTAACCATTTAGAAGTTGATTAATTTTTCTTTTGTTTAATAAAAATCTATTTTTAGTCTAATTACATTTATATTAGAATTAACAAAATAATTAGAAAAGATGGGATTAGGATGGGATGGGATAGGATGGGATGGGATGGGATGGAATGGATCTTTCAGAAACACCAAAAGGAATAACAACCAATAAACTAATTTAACACAAAAAGTGTCAAGCCTAATACACTTGCAGTTTATGACAATGAATAGAAAAGGGGATTTAGTTTTAAACATCACATTTTATGAATTTTATCAAATTTTCACTAATAGATTCTAAGAAATTAATATATTAGTTAAATGATGCAAGAAACTTAAATTGTTCATAAATTTTATAAAACTAAATATGGGTTTATGTTTGGACCAAGCAAAATTACAATCTGGTTTTGTTTAATATCAAAAAAATTCATTTTGGGAGTGACCCACTTCATAAATTCTATCATGCTGTGAAGAGTATTCCTCATATTCTGGATAATTACTATGTATCCTGATTATATCCTGTTTTTGTAAGCCAGATTAAAGTAGAAAATCCTGATAAACTTGCTGTATACATGTTACAAGAAACACTTGCACGGAAATTAATAAACTTAATATTCTGCTCTGAGGTCTTTGAGAAACCTCCAATAAAGCTTGCAGTTCTGTTTTGTACAAGTGAAATATCTATTAAAGGACCTATATTTAATTCACTTTGCACATGCAATTTCACTCATATTTTTATACCAAATAACTTTCACCATTACGTCAAGGAATACTACATACTACCAACAGAGGATGAGGCTCACAACAACACTACCTTTGAAAGCTATGCCAAAAACGTAACTTCCCTTGTCCCCTCCACCACTTTTCAAGCACTTAACAGGAACCTATAAGTGTATCCTGGCGGAGGAAAAAAAACAAAACAGAGAGCTGGAATCAATTCTTTTTTAATTTGCAGGTGTACTTCTTTGAATTGCAAACTATCATGAATTAAGCAGAATTATATTGCATATAAATGAATAACTTAAGAAATGCTGATGATACCACACTCATTGATAACAGGGAAGATCTTGAAAGATTAGTAATTAAAGAAGCAGAAGAGAGCAGGAAAGCAGACTAAAACTAAATTGAAAGAAAACAAGAATTGGTTAAAAAGAAACCTTGAACATCAATGGAAAAGTGGTCTACATGGCAGATGAAGTTAAATACTTCAGAATTACCGGATACTCTGGAATGCTGTACAGAAGAACTAAAGAGAAGAAGAATTTAGGAAAAGCTGCAGAAAGTATATTACACAAATTCATAAAAATGCTGGTGTATCATTTAAGACTAATGGAGAAAATGGTATTTCCAGTTGTGTTGTGTGGGTGTAAAAGCTAGACATTAGGAAGGCAGAAAAAATGGAAGTTACATGCTTTTGAAATGCAGGTATGAAGTAAAATATTGAATGTAAAATGGAAAGACAAATGTAGAAATGTTAAAACAAATAAACTCAGAACTTTATGAAGAAGTTAAAGCCACTATATTAAAACTAAAATATTTTGGACATACTATGAGATAAACACAATCCCTGGAAAAGGATATAATGCTTGGAATGGCAGAAGGAAGAAAATGATGTAGGTGGCAGAATGAAATAATCAAGGCTATCAACCTTACATGGCCAGACATAATTGTGTTTAAGGCAAAAAACAGTAGAGAAAAATAGTACACAATATCACAAACACAAGGAAGAAGCAGTTTGAGTCCAAGTGAGCAGTAAACAAATGGCTGAAGTTCTATTGCTGTGTATTCTAGTTAGGATAACAAGGGATCGCTAGCAATCTAGGTACTACTACTACTACTTTTGTTTTATATATCTCTCACCAAGTTGCCCATCCAATGCAGCATGTCTTCTTCAAGTTCTTGAAATACAGACATCTCATCAGTAGCATCTCTTAACCCTCCATACTTAGCCATATTGTGAACCAAAGGATGAGCAGCAGTAATATATATACAATACTCAAAATGACTATTCTGTATTAAATCTTGAACTATTAATTTACTTTTAGTGACATCAGATGAAGCTGTGATGAAAATTGCTTTCTTCTGATGAGATTCTCCTTTCTGCAAATGAAAATACACAATTACATCTGCATGGAATGAAGTAATGTATTAAAGTTGCAATAATACTAACTTCAAACGAGGAAAACTGTTTAACGTTCGTAGCACCAGCTGAAATAAGTTCAAATAAACCTCCATTCCAGTGAAGACATTCAGCTGCTTCATCATCAATAAAAACAAGAGATTTTTTAACTTTTTTCAGAACTTCTCTCCACCAATTCTGGGAAAACTGGCGTGGAGACATCACCATATTTAATTCTAAATTTTTTATCACACCCAAATCTTTACTGAACTCTTATGATCAAAGTGTTCTGGAAAAATGATATCAGTTACAAAAACAGTTCATGATACAAAACATACTTTTTGTACCACACCTTTATAAACGTTCCTTAATTATATTTAATTTGATTCTTGGTTCACGTTGCACAACCACTTTTTACCAATAAATGTTTCACAAACATTCTGTTTGCCATGAATTATACAACCAGCCAATATCATGAAGACTTTTCATCCACTATATAACCTAAATCATCAATATCATGAATGCTTTTTCAAATATTCCCCTACTCGTACTACCATTTATTCGCAGCAATTGCGATTTCACCAGTTCGAAGATAGCATTTTCAAAAACAACAATATAATATAGTGACAATTAATGACACTTAAGGGTTAAGCATGGTCATGGCGTTTTTTTATCATGCTGTCGTGTCTTCGGTTGACACTTGCATGACATTCCTCAGCCTGACGGCCTCCTAAGGCCTGGACATGTCTGATCTCTTATATTCTCTCGCCTTCGCGCAAAAAGTATGGCTTGATATTAATAATTAAAAAAAGTTTTTATTATAAATGTGACTCTGTACTGTGTATACAGGTGTATCGATAGATGCGACAGGAATGGGAGGGTATTCGAGGAAATTTCGACGAGTCCTTTTATATCAAATCTGTGGCTCATTTTCGATATAAAATAATATATCTTAAACGAAAGCGAACATTTCCGGTGATCTGATTTTGCCAAGAACGCTCGTTGCTCTAATTTATTCTTCATTCAACTAATGTTAGTACATGAATGGTGAGAAGGTATTCCGAGGCTCCATAGAACGTGCGCGTATACATACCCCATATTGCATACTCTCTGTCATATACAATCTGGGATTTAAACATAACTGCACTTGACGGTAATCAGTGCAGTCATCCAATCGGGAGGTTATACTGTCACTGTAATGACGAAAACGCTCTCGATTGGATGACAGCGCAACAGCTGACGACCTTGCAAAAGCAGCTCCACATAAATCGAAATATAGGTACACAGGAGGGAGTTTGTGCCACCTCGTTGAAGCACTATCGATCTTCTGTTCATGCGCAGGTTAGGTTTTGCACCACATTAGTGCATTTGCGCGTGCGCAGAAGATCGATAGTGCTGACGCTATATCGCGCACAGTGATCCCAACTAAATATATAGAGCTCCCTGGGCGTGCACCAACAACTCTCGATAAATATCGACCAAAATATCGGATATCGATTGAAGTCAGAATAACGATATGTAGTGCTACGAATTACGGATCCAAATGAATAAAATGAACTTCCAGAATCCAGAGCACTCTAAGTTTTGCAATTTCGAATAGAAGTGATTATTGAAATTTGGTTCTATCTGTGGCTGGTCGTGTCATGATAAAGACAAGTGCCAAAAGGAAATTATTTCATCGAACAAACCGGATAGTGTGTTACAAAACGCCGAAATGGACTCTTTGCAGTCACACCTTGGCGCTGAATCGGGGTTACAACTTCTTTCGCGGTTGGAGAATAGACCTAGTTTAATTGATTTGGACAATGTGATTTTTGAATCGGGCCTTTTACCCAACGAAATTGTTGAAATAAATGGTGATGTATCTTCTGGGAAAACTCTTCTTGTCACCCAGTTCTTGGCCAAATGTCTTCTACCAAAATCGTATTGTGGAATAGATATTGGAGGACTAAATGCTGGAGCTGTCATTATTGATACAGATCATCATTTTCAAGTTTTAAAACTTGTAACCATAATGGAAGCTTATATTGCACGTTCAGGGTGTTCTAGTAATTCTTTAGTGGATGCAAATACTGTTGAAAGTATCATAAAAGATGCACTAGATAATCTAACAATATTACATTGCTATGATGGTGTTCAGCTTCTCATTACTTTTCATGGACTCAAAAATATTTTATCGTGCAACAGAAACATAAGTTTATTAGTATTGGACAGTGTATCAGCATTCTATTGGCAAAATACTTTAAACAACAATGGCATTCATAAAATGGATCTGTACTTGAAGAAAATTTTGATATCACTTCAAAAACATATCCATGAATTCAAAGTGTCTGTGATATACACAAAACCTCTGTATTTTCAGTCAAAAGTTCATAATGACAGCAATGTAATTGGCAAGTATGGAAAGATATCAAGACAGATAAAATTACAGAAGGTTTTAAACAGTGTTAACTTATTTTATGCTCATATTTGTGATAATTCAAATAGAAAAGTTCTGTCTTATGAAATTGGTAATGATGGATTTCACTGGCATGTTGCTCAGGAACATAAATAGTCTTGTATAAAATGCATCTATTGTATTAAGATAATTTTTCATCTTTTGGTTAAAAGAGCATGATATGATTTTTTTGTCGTAATATATTTTTATTTTAAATTGTAACTTTAAAGCAGAGTTACTCTGAAATATTTTCATCTACAAATTAATTTCAGATCGAAGTCAGCAAATAAATAAAAACAATGATAAAACTGTTGTAGAAAGAATTAAGCTCATGAGTTTGGCCATCAAAATAATCTTTTTTTACCATAGTAATTTATATATAGGGTAGAATTTATACATAGTTATATTTATGGGAAGCCCAGGTTGCTGGATACCATTCAAAGATACGTTAGTTTTTTGAGATACCCACAATTGTGGTTGAAGTAATTGAAAGTGAAGAAGGTTGAAGAAAAGCATTATTTGTGTGATAATAATTCTTATTAACTTCAAACTAGAAATGATTGTTAAAATTAATCAAAAATGTTACTAGTGATTAAATTTGAAAATTCTAAAATGATAGGCCTAGAATTGTTTTAATATCTCTATTAAATTTCACCCAATTGCTTGTTTAACAGAGGAAGTGGGGGAGGAGATTTCAAAATCACTCATTTCTTGGGGTGTGTGAAACTTAAGTGTTATAGTTTTATTTGAATTATTATGATTTGAACATAAGGCAGTGATCTTTATTCATAAATATCAGCAAATGTGCAATTTGTTGGAATATAATATATTGTTAAATAATTATGTTACATAGAATTTAGTGATAGTGGGACATTAATGTGTGTGAGTGGGAACAAAGCGTTAGCAAATATCCCAAATACAGAAATGAGTTGTAAATTACTTGCAAAGTTCAATTATTAGTTCTCCTGCACTTTTTGACTGATAGTTTAGAGAATTTCTGTTGTTAACTAAATTAATATAACCATACAGTCGACTCCATTTATAGTGATCTGGGGACTAAAACAGTGAACAAGTAAACTATAACAGTTTTGGTGTACTACATCCGATGATATCAAAATTTAAGAGAATTTCCCCATTGCAATATATTTTATTCATTAATTGACACAGAAAAATGCAATAACAGCACAAACTGAAAATTTCAATATCTTTGACCGTAAAAACCAATGATTTTCAATTGTTTGCTTCATACTTTTTCGTTAGTGATTTCCCTAAATCCTTATGTAGAGTTCGTGCTCTCTCCATACTTGATTCTGCATTGCCCTCTGTGTCGAAATATCGTAATGCGGTCTTGACAGCCTTCGATGTTGCTTGCACTGTTTGTATATCGTCCCACTCTCCGACGGCCCTTTTACTCGCCTAATAACATACGAAATGCTTTCGGTAATGGGATGGCGCAAGCTGGTAATGAATCTGATCGCCTGTCTGGCGCTGTGGATATCGCAAGGCTGTGGTTGTCGCATGCTTCGTGTTGCCTATGTAGAACTCAACGTGATTTGTTCAGCGGAATATCAAGTGACACTTGAAACTGAAGCAAACAATCGCGGGTCGTCGCCGCCGCCAGTTGTTGCCGCAGAGAAACTGAGTGGCATGAGTTCATTAGTAAGATCCAAATTTCGGATCCGCTACCTTCGCCTTAAGGGAGGCTTCTCCGATTATGACCTTTGACCGGCGATATTTTTTTCAAGGTGCGTAGGGTTTGAATTTGTGGCACTGTGGCGATATAGTATTTTCCAGGAGGGAATTAATTTCTGTTACCTTGTATTTCCTATGTTCACTATAACCGGATCTTCTTATGCTTATTTGTAATGTAAGTGAAACGGAGCCAGTGACTTAAGTTCACTATAGCCAGAGTTGACTGTATTTGTATGTGATGCAATTGAATTAAAAGTAGGTGGTCACTTTCTGGAAAACTAGAAAAAAGCATGGAATTTAATAGCTGTGGAAAAATCAGGAAGTTTGTCAGAGTTGCTAGAAGTTAGGTGTAGTTTGAGAGGGGTACACAAATTTATATTTTTCCTTAGAACGTTATTTTTTGCTCAATTTTTAATTTTTGAGAAATTATTGTTAAATTGTACTCTGCCAGGGTGAAATCATAGAGCTGACAATTAGAATGAGGCTGCCTGTAATTTTTTTCATAGTGTGAAATTTCAAGTCGTGTCGGAAAAATTTTAAAATGCATTTGCAAAAACAAGAATAGTCTGATAAATTAGTTTCAGGAAAGGAGTGGGCCACCTTGTTTAAGATTGTTCTAAAAATGTAGCTTTATGTAATAAAATTATATTTTTGATTAAAGGATTGCACTTTGAAAGTTATTTTTGCAGTTTGAAAGTTATTTTTTAGAAAAAAGTAATATAATAGCACAAATGCAATAAAGTTTTCATTAAAAGTTGTTGAATGTTAACCGATTGATAAAATTTGTTCATTTGTTTCCAATAATTGAGGAGCCCTTTATTTACATCAAAAACAGGAAAAAAATGTTTTAAAATAAAAATTTCAAAGCAGGGCCGGATTTACCTACAAGCAAAACAAGCAGTTGCTTGGGGGCCCCCAATCACCAGGAGCACCGCGTTTCGGAAAAATACGCAAACCATATTTTTTGTCTGTGAAATAATTGTTAATCAAGTAGTTACTGTGTAACAAAAGTAAAAATTTCTATACAAAATTATCAGTTTTAATTTGTATCTGTACAGAAAGTATTTGTACTATAATACATTTTTTTTATTTAATAAAGATGGAGCTATTTTTTCGGGGGGAGGGGCAACACAATTTTGTGCTTGGGGCCCCGCACTACTTAATCCGGCCCTGTTTCAAAGTGATTGACATGGGAAACAAATCTGTGCATGTTTTCTTGAGTCCCCTAATCTTTTTGTCTGCTTTGTTCAAGTTGCTACTATCCAATTTCCTCTCTCATCTCAAGCTGAACCAAAGATTGATCATTGTAGTGCTATTTTCTATTAATACGCACAGGTTTTCTTCAGTCCTCATTTCGTTAGATGCGGGAGGAGAGGAGGGTTTTATTATTTTGCCGACTGGACTATAATGCGACTATTGTCGACAGGTCTCAGCTGTTACGGTATCATCCAATCGGGAGATAACAGTCACTACGGTTACTTCACCATGGTGACGTTCAAACCTTCCGATTGGTAACAGCTGATTTGCGCCAGAGATAGCTCTAAATAAATCCAAGTATATTGTGTCAAATCTGCAGCTCCTTTTCTGATGCAAAATAGTTTCTTTTACAAGGGAGAGAATATTCCTGTTATAATATCAGATTTTGTTGATAACGCTCGTTGCTATCATTTATTCTAAATTCAACTTTACAGAAGTGCATGCGCCGACGCTTCGTGCTGTATATATACTGCGATTTATTCAAAGCTGCATCTGATAGATCATGAGCTGTTACGGTGTCATCCAATCAGGGCGGATTTTATGACCTCCGGACACGTGACTGCTTGCGACCACAAAGTCAGACTGCATGTTTTTATAAGATGACCCTGTTAATGGCAGACCGTGGCGAATCTACGAGGCGACGCGTCGCCAAAACAGTTCTTTTAGCAAACGAAGATGCCCCCAAAAGACGCCGCGACGCAGCCGTCAAATGCAAGAGGGGTAGCAATCAATACCGCGCAGTTGCACTAGGCCATAACATGATTTTTAATAATTTTCTTTTGCGTGGGCTTGGTTTTACAAGGGCCGCTACTTTTCCAAAGATACTGTGCGATTCACCCACAGCAGTAAATTTTCAGGAGGTAGCATCTTTGGACGCGCACATACGCATCGGCCAACGTGGTGGCATCAGTATATATATATATATATATATATATATATATATATATATATATATATATATATATATATATATATATATATATAGATGCCACCCCCGCCTAATTAACCCCACCTGGCACCTAATGGGATGACGCAGCCTAATGCTCAATGCGAGCTTGTATTTACCTCACGGCAGCACGATCTTTCGGATGTAAGAAAGGAAAGACAATATACAGAATTCAAAATAAACGTGGTGCGTATATTTTATCAATCACTGGATACAATGCATACAAATGAAAATAAAATCAAACAAAACATGACACAGAGGAAAAGAATAACACTCATATTGACTCGGTTTGAACCATGAATGTCATTTCAGATGCCTAATCTTTAGAACTCTGTGGAATCATTTAGAATTTCTTTAAAAGAATTGAACTGTGGAAATATTCCCCTATCGTGCACGGTTCGTACCTGTTTGGGTAAAAGAAAATACAAATAAAATTGCAATATACTTTAGTTTCGTCGATATTCTCACACAACTTACTAAAGTTCAATTAAATGATTCAATTATGCACATTTTAACTCCTACATGAATGAACGACTTAGCAAAGAAATAATTAAACATAATTTACTATTTACAAACTTCAAGTGAATTTTCCTTCAGTCAAAGTTAAATAAAATGTATTATAAAATTTACAAGACAATTTGTTTAATTGTCCGTGAGCAGTTTGCTTGGAGTCTCATTCAACTACGTACATTACATAGCATCGTACGCTTTCACGGTCGGATTCAATATAACAAATTTTCCGGGCTGGTAGGCTGTGATCTAGTTGGCATTGAAGAGCCAAACGTTTCGTCCACTACTGCGGTGAACATCTTCAGTGGCGGCAGGGTCGCGGGCGCCGTGTTCGGGGCGGCTCGCTGGCGACTGGTGAACACTGCGCAAGCAACTCTGCCGCCATTGATGTCCACCGCAGTAGTGGACGAAACGTTTGGCACTTCAATGTCAATTAGTCCACGGCCTATCAGCCCGGAAAATTTCTGTTATATATGTAAATTACGTTACTTTTCTCCCTGAATATCTCTTCAAATTATTTATTCAGTTCACACAATCCACAGGCTCGATCACTACTCATACAATAATTCCAGTGACCGTCGCCCACAACGCATTTCGAAAGAACTCTTGAACACAGTTCTTTTACCTCGCACCTGGCCTGGTCGGACCCCATCGTTGAGCGCCGCACTATTTTGACCTTACTCCTCGCGCAGGGTATTTTGCGCCACATATTTTTTATTCTAGCATAACGAGCGTAAAAAAGACGAATGCAATGCTATACATAGTCAAATGTTAGATATGAATTTTTTTGAGTAATTGTGATTTTTTTTGTGCCCGGCTTTCTTGCTCGAGCGTGCGTTAGCAGGGGATTCTAATTAGAGTTCTTCCTATTAGACGTTCAATTTCTACGAGGGCGAAAAGTATTTATTACATGCCTCTCAATGTTGGACAAGGTTAAAAATAGTCAAAAAGTGAGTTAGGAAAAGTTACCAAGTGTTAAGGTATATTCAAATCACAACATTTCCTTTAAAAAATGTAAATAAATAAGAATTTCTTATCCCATTTGACTTTCTGTTTCATGTTAACTGTTTAGAGCTGAAGCAAAGAAAAAAGAACCGACATATCGCATCCTGTGACGTAGGAGGAGCATGCCTGAGGCAAAAAAATAATAGTTTTTCTTTGGGGGGGGGGGGGGGGAGTCAAAACCTGCCTCCTTCCCCTCATCATTTCAAGTTATAACATAGAATGTACTAATATTGTTAAATTTTATGTTTTCGCTAACAGAATTGATATCGTGTATTGTTTTAATATTATTATTATAAGCAGTGGCATTAAAATGACAACATCTTGAAATGTTAAATTATCTGCTACTAAAACTAATTACGTACTGTATAATATCCTAACCTATCTGTAGCAAGAATTGTAATATAATCCCTAGGCCAATGACCCCATCTCAATCTGGTTTTGTTCAGTTTGCCTGGTCCCTTGAGCAAATGCTGAGATGACCCGTTGTTTTGCTCCTGAATAGTAATGTAACTTCACTCTCTCCACCTGACATATCGACTCTTCATACACAATTGTAATTGTATATGTGACTCAATATATATTATTAGTATTAAGTATAAAGCTAAAAATGCATAATATAATTAAATTTTCTTACATAAGGGGTTCAAATCTAGCAATTTCCGCTTTTCCTACATTACCTGATCCTACCATGGTTTACTGATTAAGGTGAAAGGATTCAACCAAATAATGGTTTAAACTAGTAATAAATTGTGCCCTTGACATTCAGCTGTGGATTCTTCTATTGACAATGCGACATTTCCAAGACACCAAATGAGTGCACAAGATTCCTTCCAAAATTTCCCCTAGGGAGTATGTGATATGTACTCAAGGTGTTGTTCATCAGTCCTTTACTCCCTCACCCCCCTCTTCAAGCTGGTAAGCCTATGTATTTGTTCACTTTTCTTTCCAAACACTAGAAAACTGTGCCGACTAGTTTTTCCAGGTGTGTTTACTTTTTTCTTCTCCTCAGTGTCTCTACTTAGTTTTAGAAAAAATATGATTCCAATTTACAACATAAAAAAAATTATATCAATTCCATTTTTGTGAAGGAAATAATCAAGTGAATGAAGAAAATCGTGTGTTTTGGCAGAAAAAGTGATAAAGGAATGGAAAGTGATAAAATATTCTAAAAAATGATGCTGAGAGGCCTGCAATTGTCCTGAAAAGGGAATAAAAAAAGGTTTATTTGTACAATTTAGGTAATGATGTTTGCCAAAAAAGCAACAACACATGTGCCCATCAAAGCAGACTTTTATTAATTTGAACAACTTGATGGCATGAATTTCTTAATGCAAGACCTTTATGAACATTTCTTGTATTATTCAACACTTAAAAAAAGTGACTAAATCATACACTAATACTATTAAAAATAAGTGAAAACATGTCCTCAAAGGAGTGCTGTGGTGTAATTTCACAGCAATTGGCTTATGGTATACAGATGTATATAATGCATATAAATTCGGTAATTATTTTTAAATTTACAATACTGTAGCTACAAACATAACTCTCATTTGAACCTTGAAAAACATTGGAACAATGAATTGTTTCAATCAGGTTTTCAGACTCAAGTGCCACTTTTTCAATAAAGAATAAAAACTGATGGAAACTAATGAACAATGTTGACAAAAAGAAAAAATGGACTTAATTAGTGCAATTTTGAACATTGTTTTTTAGTCTGGAAAAATTCAAGAATCTCTTTATAATACTTATAAAACCAATCTCTTAAAAGGCATGCTGTTTTAAAGAATATACTACTTTCAATCTACACAATAAAGCACATAATTGTCATAAATTCTAATTATTGCGAGAAATTATTTTAAGAAATTTGCCGTTCCTCCCTTGCACATTATTGTTCCTCTGTATCTCACAGGATGAATGCATTTACTGTAAGTAAATATCTTCTTACATTTATCACAGACTGATTATATATATATATATTTATATAAGTAATGCATTACTCATGCTGGCAAATACATACATGATGGTACATAAAAGCTTAAAAACTTGAATATATACAGTTTGTACTAAAAATAATGAAAAAGAAATTTAGAACAGATGAGGGCAGATTTAACACAAGGTAAATATATATTGTAATATCAACAAGGGACACATGAATGTATTACATAGTGTTTCGTATTCAATAAAGGAAAATGTTTTCCATCTTAAGTCTTAATGAAAATTTGTAAAAGAAATGGGTACTCTGTCTCTGTCCAATCGCTCATTAAAATATGGAGGGGAAGAAAAAAAGTCAATTAACCGTCCGATATAGATGTTTAACAAAAATCTATCTTAAAAATAAAATTTAAGGGGTAAATGTGTCCCACTAAATATATTAATAAAAGTGAAAATAATTAACTATCAATAATGTGGAGAAGAGGATTAATATACTAGTATGCTTTCAATTTGTAATTGTTCACAAAAAATTAAAAATTTAGTGAAATATACAAATTGGTACTATCCCATCATTTATGAATTGCCAAATTACAAAAATAACAATAACAATAAAAAACATCTTTGCTAAAAACAAGTTATGACTTTATAGTCTCAGTAGTGTCCAGATAGGTTTTATTTGCACAGATCAACGGACAAGTCAGATAGATAAACCAAGAGAACATGCTACATATAGGAGTAAACTTCCTCTAAAGAGAGACTAAATTAATTGCATATACGTATACTTCAACAGCACCACAGGTTGTAAGTTATGTAGGAGAATTTCTTTGTATTTTATTTTTCACAAAAAGTTAAACTACACTAGCAGATCTAAAGCTGGTGCTTCGGCAGGAACACAGAGTATTGACAGAATTAAGAAGATAGGGCACAGCACGCTATATACAAAGGGAGGATTATATGATTCAAGGTGAAAATAACAAGCCACGTTCAAACTCTCAGCTCCAAATGGGCATTTCCAGTTCGATAAATAATGTTTACGTCCCCCCTCCTCAACTGAAGAGATAAATCTTTCCATTGCTATTCCCAAATTCATTTTTACTATACACAGCAATTCTATTCATAACAGCACTATCAAACCTGGGCCTCAAATCACAAAATCAAGACCAACTTCTCATGATCATTAATGAGTAAATAATAATCAGGCCATCATTATAAAGGTGTAGAATGTACAAAGATACATTCATACAATTTTATAGAAATTTACACTAAGGGGAGAGTATATACCAAAAGTACAAATGCGCAAGTGCCTCCATTTTCAGGTAAAAATTATTTTAATTTGCAAATTCAATCGTATACTATATATTGTCACGTGTCAATTTTGGGTGAGACATGGCACTTAAAATTCTCAATAAACTTGAGATTAAGAAAGCAGCAATTAAATAATTGGAACAAATCTTCCAAAACCAAGATCAACAGGAATAATTTTTCACAATTTGTTCAGAATTCTGAATACAGTCATGCAATTGTAATCAAGCTGAATTCAAATTTATGTAATGAATTTTTTTTTAACCATTCAATGTCGAGCAGTTTAGGTGCAGTAACATTCAAATACTGGTGTCTGTGCCACCAATGGAGCAAGTAGCCCAACTTGGTGCACTGCTAAGGAGCCCCTTTGTCTCCTCATGGCATTACAGGCCAGAAAGGAAAAATCGTGAAGTATTTAGGTACACAGGCCCGCAAATACAGGTGGAAGGAAGGTATAATTTAAAGATGGCATTCCATATTGAAGGGTTAATAAATTCATATAATTAATGCCATAGAATGGCACATTTTTAACTTGGAAAAAATTTGATTTGGCACCATTACTGAGGCGTTAACATTAATGTAGGAGTTTGTAATGTGTCTCCTCACCAACAAAATTTTTGCTGAGCTGCCAACATAAATTTCCAAACAAGAAACATAATAAAGTTGTGTTGTGTTTAAATGGCCTGGGCAAGACTTTTAGTGAAAACATTTTAATGATTTATCAAAGCAGCTTTCTTGTTAAAACAGGAAACAAATATAAAATATTACAGAAAGAAACAAATTTGTTCCAAATTGATCCGCAAAGGCACAAGGTGCTACTAAAACAGTTACATGGAAAATTTGTTCAAAGCAATAAATTATATTAAATTCAGATGATTACCGAAGATAGTGAATGACATATGTAACACTACCTTGGATTGGTAGTATGAAAACTGACAACTCACATTTGCACATTCAGTTATGAACTTTTCAAGCCATTGTTTAATGGGGGAACAGGAGGCATAAACTGTAAAGCTTCTAACAGCCTAAGAGATACATATTCAGCAGGATCATTTCTTAATGTTCCCTACACAATGAATTCTATAAAATGCTATTTCCTTGCTTCATTTTCAAAATTGAAATTATAAAGCAACAAGATAACTACATTTCATTCAATTTTCAATGCTATCAGCTTTTTTGATAAAAATAATACCTCAATGGTAACAAATTCAGATTAATATCGGATGTCCAAATCTTGTTTGGAAAATTAAGTCAATTAACCCTATCAAATTATATCTGGAAGTAAAAAGAGTACTCCAGAGTGGTCCATTTGGGGAAAGTTCAGATATTTAGATTCATATTTTTGCACAATGAAATTTCTGTTCAATAGCCAACTTCTCAGTAATTTTTCTAATGAAGATTAAAATTTACTCTTATGAGGTTACTTTTGAATTGCTCTTCAATTAGATTTTTGATATTTTCTTTCACCTATGCTACTTTCTTGCTAACTCACACTTGAACCACTCTTTTTTTCTGCCAACATACAAATGAGAATTAATGAATGAAATGCTGCTTATGTTGAGTACTGCATCATACAATAAAATAAATTTTCAAATTCTAAAAGGATGAAAAATATTGCTCTTGGAACAGCACATGTTTAAAACAGCCCCAAAAAAATGAAATGAACTGCAAAAATATTTCTCTCTTGTTCCAACTACTTAATTTATGGTTATGCCTCAAAGAGTATTCAAATTTAATTTAAATGGAAAATAAAGAAGGGCACCAGAGCACAGTGAGCTAGAAACATTGAAGGGGAAATATTACTACTTCCAAAGACAACCATTACCTTACTCGGTACTTATTGTGAGCAACATGGGCGGTTTAACAATTGTAAAACGTACTTACTATTTACCGTCTTAAATAGTAAAAGTGGTTACAGTAGAAACACAGAAACACACCTAATATAGATCAACTGTAAATCTTGTTGACTGTCAAGAAGAATGAGATTTGCAATTTGAAAACAGTTCACCTAATTACATTTGTTAGAAAAATCATTTTACAAGACAGAAGGGGAAAACTGTACAGTAGTGAAATATTATACATAAAATATGAATCGTTTTAAAATGTACATCTTTCGAACTATTATATTTAGAAATTGTAACACAGTTCCAGACTGAAACGTATACTTGGTATTTTTAATATTAGATTGACAGGAACTAGTGTTTAGATGTGCAGTGCCAGTCCCCAGGGCTGTTTTCAGATCAAACCTTAAAGATAATTCAGTCAATGTCTTATACCTCTGAATTCCATCATTCCACGTGGACATCATAAGAGAACTCTCAGTAAAAACATTTATGCATTCTAAAATGCTTTTGTATGAGCAATGATAAAATCGTATACAATCACCGTATAGCTGTCAATTGTTGACATTCTTGAAAAAATTAACAGTAAATTTGCATATGTAAATCTTGGGAAATAGAGATTTCATATTTAAAACTGCACACTGACCAATATGAAAAATTACCAAATTTAACATTCACGATTAAAAAATTTTTCAGCACTAACATTTTAGAAGAAATATATGATACATATACACCTACACACGTGGAAATGTGTTGAACATGTAGGTTAAAAAATTACACAGTCAATAATAAAAATTTTACTTGGCAAGAAATAAGAATAGCCCACATCTGTTACTAAAAGGAAATTCATCTCGGAAGGCAATTTCATATTCTTATTTAGAAGCAATTTTTATAATAGAGAGCCCTTGGGGACAGGCTGGCAGATGCTTACGTATACTCAGACCACGGCTGCACCTCTGGTCAGCCGCATTTTGGCATAACAGGTTAGTTTTTAACCTTCCAAGTTCACTAATTTAAATTATTCATCTACTTTACAGTATGTACAAGAAAATTCATCATCAAAATTACACAGTAATTATAATAATAAATGTTTATGGACTCATTCTTGTATCCAAATTGAAACCAGAATTAGGCTGAAAAAAATCAGTAGACAATTTGCATTTGCAATGCACATTTATATACTATGTCACACTAGCATAGGCCAAGAACTACAAAATTGGGACTGATGCAGTGCTTGTTTGGAATGCATATTTGTATCACACATGTACAATGGAATGTGACACCTTTCATACGATAGTGGAGAACTATTTTTCCACAATAAATTGTCAAGACAATAAAAATTTAATTTCTAAATAATAACACTGTATATGCTCTATATAGAAAAATATTCAAAAATGAATACTTGTTAAATATGCACAAGTCAGCTTTCAATTTGGTGTATCACAAAAACTTCACTAAACAAATTAAATTTTCATCAAAATTAGAGAGCACTTTTACACGAACCATACAAGGGAAATTTACTTTTCCTGACTCATTAATATAATAAATAACAACTGTACAATATAGCAAAACATTTTTTGAGCACCACTGCGTTGTGTAATAAATGAACCAAAACGGCAGTGACAAGAGGAAAAACATTAACACAAACATCAATTCCCAAAGATGTATAACTTCTACATCTTGAATTGACAACTTGCTCCTTAAATTCTCTTTTATCATCTATTACCAACATTACACAATTCTATACAAAATGTATATTAAATGCAGCCTTCTCACATTTTTAAAATTAAATGATTCTCAGAATTTATGCAACCATTGAAGAGAAAATTAAAGAAATCCATTTTTATTTAATCAAGAAAGCTGAACTAATGCTTATTCCACCTGTTTCTTCCACCATGCCAAAATTTATAATTTTCTTCTAGATTTAAATATTCACTTGCATTTTATGTTTTTTTCAATAAATTGTGCAACTAGAACATTTAATATTTCATGATAAATTTTACTAAATTGACATAAAAATGTATTTCAATTCAGCTCCAAACCAGGAAACGATTTCCAAAAAAAGGTAAATAAAAAAGATTTTCCAAGTAGTTGTTTGGGGTACAAGGATACCACAATTGTACATGGTGTATTGAAAAGGATACTGGAGGTTTAGTTGCCAAATTTTTATGAATGGACCAATTCCCTTCTAACATCTTTGTCCCCATAGTTTCCACATTCTGTATCTTGTCCACAGTTTCGGGGGAATATAGCAAACATGATAAGGTCTCCGAATTTACAAATATTGCAAACGCTGGCCTGCAAAGCCTGCTGTAGTCTTCAGACACAAGCCAGCACTCGCACCGACACATACACCCAAGTTGCTGGCAGCCTGGGAGCTATGCTACCCAGAGGCAGAGTGAGCACTGCAGTCAAGGGCGTCCGTATCGTAGGGTCATTGTTGTGATCGCTCCGAGTCCGAACTGCACTCCAGTTTCAAGCTGGTGGGAGCATCTCGACCGGTATGTGCACCAGGGTGCGCTTCTCCTTCCTCATCATCCTCATAATCCTCATCCTCTTCATCCTGGCTGCTTCCTTCACTCTCTTCACTACTCAGAGCACCTGAACTGATAAGTGACGAGTCTGCAAATGTCATACATACAGTTTTTTAGTCCCAAGAACATACTTTTTATAACGTACCTTTTGTTTCAATTTTCACAATGAATTTTACACGCTTTGACTTTTATACACTAAGCATTGAGTATGTCAAAAGTACATTCCTTAATCAATATTACTATCTGATTGACACATCTAAAGGAATAAGTTTTAATAAATAAAATACTGTTTAATTTATATGATTGGCAATAATTAAAGAAAATGAAAAGAACTTTGTCAACTGTAGAGAGGAAAAACATCAACAACAACTCACACCTTATCTTACTTGTCTATTAATGCACCTCGCAAATGTAATTTATCTAATGGTTGTACTAAAACTTTCTCGATACAGGTTTAACTTTTTATGGACTCAGGAAAATTAATTTACAAACATTGCCAGAGGCAGGTGGGTAATCATGACACAACTATTACAATACAAGGTTTATTATCCTCAGGTCGGGGATACAACTGCTTACAACTGTGTCCAACGGACATTACTCGCGGAATGAGCGGAGCGCCGGTTAGTACACAACAAGAACGTGTAAGGGCACTAGCTGCGCTGACAAGCGCCTTGATGCAGGGCGCTCATTGGTCGTAAAATCTCGCCAACAAAAATCAATAAAATAAATAACTGTGCTCTAAACAAGCACTAATTAAAAACCTGAACACTACTGCATTTACTGCATAATACTGTTACTGTTAATTACTAATAATTAAATAAGACTTAAAATCCAAATAGCTTGGGGGAATTGGGAATATTTAAACTAAGTTATTAATATAGTGTCAATAACAGTGCATATTTGGGCACATTCAGTCATTTTCCTGCTGTAACAGCACACTGAGATACCTTTTAGGGCATATTCTGTATAAATCAATGCTTGCTACTGTACGTACCATTAAAGAATTGTAAATTAATATTTAAGACCTTTAACTTTAAATCAATTGGCAACTGGAAACTAATTTTAGGAGAGGGTTTTTAAGGAATGAAATGTACCGACTTCAGTAACTGTTGGGACAAGGAAGCACCAGGGCACTGTCCTCCCAACTTTTGTAAGAAAATAATTTTATCTACTTTCATTATAACAGGCTGAAATACTAGAGACTGCTCTACAGCTATATTCACAAACCTGAATCTTGAAATGTTTTGATTGAGCAATTAGATTGTGAATCCAGAAGACGCTGGACTAAACTGCAAGGCTGTTGGTGCAGTTTTCAACAAATATCCAAATGAATTTGAATTTTCTATAATTGTGTATTTCAAATAAAAATATTGAACAAGGCTGGTCCACTAACGTCCAATATACAAAAACTTGTGAAGGACAGTGTCAGCTCTCACATTTAAGTTATGATTCAAGAAAATAAAAAGTAGTTCAATAAAACTACACAAAGCACATTTAAAACTAATCATTGTAACCTAAATGGCAATGTTTCATTTCATCTTAAATATAATATTATGGGAGAGGTATGACTTTAAACAAATGTCTAACAGGCAGGGTGGAACCCATGCTCTAAAAGGTTGAGAACTACAGTAAAACTTAACTTATACGTTTTTCAGGAGACTGTAAGAAAAAAGTGTAAATGAGAAAAAACTGAAACTGAATATTTTTACCCTGGCAGGATTCACTTTTGGACCAGCTCACAGGTACTGCTACCTATGTTACTTTAGATTTATTTAAAGAACACTAAAATCTGTACGTGATGAATGGGAAGAACTGAACTTTTCTTGAGTTCTCCTTGAAAACCAGGCTTTTTTGCTCCTGAATTATTGAAAACTTATTTGCATCAGTGAAAAAATTGCAGTTTTTTCCTTTTTTTTTAGTAAGCCATTGTTTTGTTTATTTAGAGGAATATTCTCAGAATAAAGTGTGTTGCAAATCTGCATAAATCTGTGTGTGTACAGATGCATCCGAAGTGATCACAGGTGTAATTTTTTGAACTGCATATTTCAGGAAATTTTGGAGCTTAAAACCTTCTTCCTATTTATAAACTTTTGTAAGACTCGGCAACTACTTCCATTAAACATCAGAACATCTGATTGTATGAACTTGATATCCTCCCTATCTGAACTAATGAAAGTTTGTACCATCCAGGCACAAAAATACATTACGCAATTTTCAGCCTTTGAGGTTACATTTTTGACCCAAGACTAGGAGAATGAAAAATTATTTATAAATCATTACACTATATTTTCAGAATTAATTACCAATGGAAGTACTGTACAATATTGTAGGACACAAAACTATTGTTACTGCAAATTGTAACAAAAACCAAAGAAGCATTGTACAATTGAGTCCCTTGTTCAAGCAAGAGTTATACTGCAAAGTTTAACAACTAACAAACCTGTATGAGAAGCTCCATTAGACTCTGCTCCTAAACCAAGCTGTGGTTGCAATGATGCTATATTTTCTGGCCAAAAACGTTGAGCAGCTGGCTTGCTACTACCGTTGCCTGACCCTTTGTTCTTTTTAGTGGACGAGTTTTTACCAAGTCCATTTCCAGCACTAGCTTGGCCATCAGTTCCACTAGGATTACTGGCATCAAGCATTGGCTGTAGTATACGTCGCCTGGCATTTATAAACCAATTATTAACTTGTAGCAATGTGAGGTTTGTCTGGGCAGCAATCTGTCGTTTTTCATCTTCTGTTGGGTATGGGTGCTGGAAGTAAAGTGAAAATTACTGTCTAGAAGTCATGTGATAATAGATTGTTTTATCTGGCATGCAATTAGGAACATCAACTGGTCTACATTAACTTTCTCTGGTCTATCTTAAACTTCAAATTTTTGTCAAATACGATACCTCTTATTTTCTCTTTATAGACAAATCAAAACATGTATGGTTCTCAACTTCAATGCATTACATAAAATCATACTTTGAATTGCAGCCATTATAGGATTAATAATATTTAGATTTACAACTTACATTTTTTATACCACAACCAAAATACTAATAATAAATGTTACAAAAAAATGGATCAATTCAAGTCCACAAACTTCTTTCTAATAATATTTTGACCAGTGATAATGTAAAAATAAATTCTGAGCAAAATGTAGTGACATACATTTTACAGAAATAAGAAGTTTGCAACTGAAAATCAAGAGTCCTTGCCAATTTATTCATGGACTGTCAACACACACTTCAAAAACTACAGGGACCATAAAAATGCTTTGAAAAAATAAGGGCTGACGCGCAAACAAAAATAAAAGGAATAACGAATATAAGATAAAGCCAATTGTAAAATTTTTGGAAGAGCTCAGAATTGGAGCTAAAGATAATCTTTCAAAGCAAAACACTCTGGATTCAATTCAGTACGATTGTCTTGAAAATAACAGAAGAGGGAAAATTTGAAATATAAGAAAGAAAATCAATGGCAGATAACAATATCAGTTTCATAAAAAAATTATAAAAGTGAACAAAAAACATAGCCAAATGCTGAAGAGATCATATTTGAAATAGAATAGAGAAATCATTCATCAGTAATGTTCTTTTTCATCATCAGTTGGGCATGGGGTTGGAAGTAAAGTGCAAAACCCTTTCTTGAAGTTCTGTGACAATAGACATATCTTGCATGCAATCAAGGTTGTCAATTGTTTCAAAATTGTTAAAAAAGTTTTAATAATGAAGAAGGATCCAATTGTCAAGAAAAAAGATCTCCCAAAATTTTAAAAGAGCATGACGAGACCCATCAATCCCCAAATATACAGATTAAGTAATCATTCAGGTTGGTATGTTCTCAAAGCAAACAAACTACTAATAGGTATAAAACTAAAACGTTACTAAATAACTACAGAACAGCATCACCAGCAAGATCTTAGAAATTCTAGTAACAATATATTTTCTAACAGAGAAAGTGCCTATCAATTTAGCAGGTCCAAACTTCACTGAAAACCACAGATAAATCACACCACACAAAATATTTTCCAAATAGGTTTCCATGCTCACTGCTCAAGAATAAAAAATAAAATGCTCTCTCAACTAGGGTTCACATTTTTAAGCAATTGCACATCTCTTCTACTTAGTCAAAGTCAGTAGTTCAGTTTTCTAAATGAATTGGAGTCACTTATTTTGATATTTTATTTTGCGTATTTAACGTGTAGTGCTTAAAATGCACATTTCAAGGATAATATTATTTCCTTCATTTGGCTTGTTTTCCATTGGTGAAAATCTATTAGAAGAGAATACCAAGTTACTCAGATTATGACTTATCTTGATTCAATTTCTATTTCTCCTTTTACTCCCTTGAATACTTTACCCTGCGTTGCAAAGGAATGAAAGCAAATGAGATGACTGCAGAATTGAGAAGTAATATGAAGACTTTAAAAATGGTCCTTTTTCCTGTTTAATAGCAAGAGTACCCACTGAAATCTTATTCTATTATCATTTATTTTGAACAGTTTTAAATTTGAACCTAATGCTAGCATGAATGTGGAATGTACATTTTCAGTTTACAAAATATATCCCAACAAACTAGTTTTATTTTTTAATCAAGAAAATTTCAAAATGAATTCGTTTGCTAATATAAATGAAGTTGTTATAAACCTTCTTTGTGTTATTAACCCTTTACATACTGAGTTCTACATGTAACACCGACTTTTAAGCGAGGTACACGTGTACCCCACTCAAATATTATGCAAGATTTCTTTGAAATATGAAATAAATAACTAAAATATCAACATTTGGATTATTTTGAGCAGTTTAATGAGAGACAAATTTAATAGAATAAAGTAAATTCATTCCTACTTTTCTCTTCTCTTACACCAATACACTTCATCAAAATACTTCTTACAAGTTTTTCCCTGTTTTAGGCAAATGATTCATATTTTTATTGTTTTTGTATCTGAATGTTCATTACAAATAAATGACACACACTTACTGCATCTTGTTCTACTTTTCCTATCGCTGTTTCTAATAAATAATAAGAATAAAAATTGGTCACACAGAATACAAAGCGGGGTACAAATGTATCCGTGCTTGTTTTTAAGTAAAAAACATAAAACACCTTAAAACTATTACTACTTTCTTTAAGACATAATTGTCAGCAGATGTATTTCGGCCAATGTAACGAAATTTCGGTATCACAAAATATGCGAAACTTACACAAGTAAAAAGTGAGATGGGGTACATGTGTGCCACACTTGGTAAGTGAACGGTTAATTTTGATGAATACTAGGGAGTTTAAAATGCAACCCAAAGCAGGGAGAGTAAATCACATTAGCAACTATAAGCCAGCCGGATAGTGGCTGGGGGTTTCAAGCAGATAAACTGTTGGGAAGTACCTAAGCTTAATCCCCTCTCCTCTTATGCCACTAGAGGAGGAGAGCTGATGACTATCGTGGCCACGAGCTCAAAGAGAAAGGCTTGTGCCTGCTTGTTTGATGTCAAAAGAAAAATTGTATGGATAGAACAGCAATTCCTTTGTAACTTGTTTGAAAGTTAAATAAGCTTGACAAGTAAAATACACATTCAGGTAGATTTAATAACAAAGTTTGCTTGTTTTAGTTTCACAATAAATATACTCCAGAAATGATCCCATTTTTTATCTTTGCCATTTTAAATAAGTATTAATAAATTTTTTAAAGGCTCTATTGAACCTGCATCAACATAATGGTATTGTTGATCATAAAAACTTGTAGCTTGATCTCAACTTCTGAATCTTTGATACTCTTGATGTACAGTGGTGTATTGATAATCTTATAAAATGTGATCTTTTCCACCCTGTGCTCACTTTTTCAATGTCATTATTACATCCAGTCAACTGTGATTAGAATCATACTTATGTTCACGATTTTAAAAATGCCAATTATATAACTATTTTTTCCTAACTTAATCTGACTGATTGGTATTCCTGTCTTAGAAAAATGAATATTAATACAAATGTGGACCACTTTTATAATATTCTCTATTCACTAATCGACTGCTATGTTTTAGTGAGGCTGATTTTTGGTAGCTCTTACCTGCCCTGGTATTCCATGGAACTGATCCATCTCATCTCAGAAAAGAAAAGGTTACATAAAGACTTCTACTAATCAGTCATTAAAATCGACTGACTCTTATGATTTGTTTCAGCCATCAGAAGCAAACTGAACTACGTTCAAAAGCTTTCCTACGATAATTATATTTCTTCAGTTAAAGAATCCGTTTATTCTAAAATCAATGTTTTCTGAAATCATTTATGTTACACCACAAATCACAACCATATCCCACATAATATGCACTATCGGGATATTCAGTGTACAGAATTGAGCAGTATTGTATCAATTTTTGCACAATACGTCAGTAATCAATTTTCCAAAAACACATCATCCCTTCTGGCATTTTCTCCAGTTTCAGTTGTCGAGGACCCTTTCATTGACAATCTTCAATTATGATTATGTGATATCTATTTCTAATCTATTTTTGTCACACTGCAGATATGCCATAGCTAGGTCATTATTCTTACTATTTAATCAATCCCTCAGATGTGGGTCTTTTCCTGAGGTTTGGAAGAAGAGCAAGATAAATGAGAGTCTGTTAATAAAAAAAGGTCATAAATCTGATGGGACAAACTACTGCCTTACTTCCATCTTAAATGAGCCCAAGTATGTGAACACTAAGGCTATGGGTTTGAAGCCAGTATAAGGCATTAAAGTTTTGTGTTATGGTGGTGGTGGTGGTGGTGGTGGTGGTGGTGGTGGTGGTGGTGGTGGTGGCGGTGGTGGCGGCGGTGGTGGGGGTGGTGGTGGGGGGGAGCATTTCGAGTCCCTCATTTATTATTTCTCTACCATAATTGTTCCATAATCTCTTGGCCTGAGTGGCAACTGTCTAACAAGGGATACTGTAGACAAATATGTAAAGGTAGAGGACAGAGATAGAACTCTTCGGGGTGTTCACAGATGCTATTCAATGGGAATGATCCCAGAGGAGAGGTAGGTTCTGTGCAAGGCTGCGTTAGGTCTTATAGATGCAGCTGTATGAGGATGGGGCAAAATCGAAAACCCAGTCCAGAGAATAACTAGTAATAGAATGTAAATAGTACAAGAAAGTCTGTGCTGTTTTAGCACCACAAGTTAAATTTAACTACTAGATATGCATTTTAAAATTGATTTCTAATTTGAAGTAAAAAATTCAATTATTGTAGCAATTTTGTAAGGAGTTCATTTTTTATTGAAAGTAATGTTATCGAAGTAGCATTGTTTACTATTAATCTTTTGATTTAGCTGCAAATGACTGCCACCTATAAAAGCATGGATGATAAATAAATAATTTGTAATATATTTACAACTAATACATACTATATCATTTCATTATATTCAATTTTCAAAAATCAGGATTCAAGAAATTTAATTTCTTATATTATAGAAATATTAACACCTGTTCTAAGCAAAAAGGAAAAGATGCATTCAAAGAGATAACCAGAATTATTATCTAATGTTGATGACAGCTTTTTAAAATTTAATTTACTTAATCAAAAATAAAGCCAATAAATCATAACAGTGTGCACCATTTCTCAACACTCACCACTAAGTGCTGGAAGAGCCAAGAGCGCATAACACTGGTTGCATGCTTTGGCAATACTCCTCTTTTTTGCTTTTTCTTGCTGTTAAGGAAGTCGTCGTCATCATCAATGGAACCAGGTGTTGTGGGAGCAGGTGACAGTTGACCTACAAAATGTAAGAGTAATATTACACAATTTTTTTGAGAGAAGGGATGACTTCTTGTTATTCAGGGTAATGGCAGAAAATGGAGTCAAAGGAAATCTGATTACTTATATTTTTAAAATAATTATTTTTAATTAGTTCAAATGTCTTTATTGAAATGTAAATGAAAAATAACTGTACAGCAGAACCTTGGATAGTCAGCAACTTGGTATGCAAGTGTTTTACAATATGAGCAAAAATTCTGCAGGAATTTTAACTACCTACAATACCAGTAGAATTTTTGAGTGTCCACATGTTCACAACTAAGCTTCTTTTCCCTTTGCTCTTCCCTCACAGTAGAATTGTGTGTGCAGCAATTTCCTTAAGCATACAAGTTTTAGTTGGCGGGCCTTGCTCCTACATACAACACACATACGACTGGGCAGTATACTATTCACAGACATTCATTTTGTAACTGTAAGCCTTCAGCAATAATAGGCCCTGCAAAGAGAGCGTAAAGTGAAGACTGCAATGAGAAAGAAATGATTACAGATCATGTCAAAAAAGAAATGATAGAGAAGAACAAACTTTGTATTCAAGTGGTCGATAACAAGAGATTTCATAAGAAGTTATTGTAAGCCAATTATTTGCACAATATTAAAGAAGAAATGAAATAAGGAAATAAACATGCTAGATGCAGCAAAAGGAGTCACTAGAGTATCAAAGAAACAAGTTCTAGAAGAAGTAGAAAAGTTAATATTTTTATATTTCATTTACAGAGATGATAAATTTTAACAATTGTTAAAATGGGAAATGTTACGAAACGCTGGAAATATTAGTACTTATGTTTCACGTTAGGTGCAATAGATTTCTGAAGGTTTTCAATCTGCGATAAAATGTGAAATTTATTGCAAAATGTGAAATCACTTACAAAGTGCGAAATTGTTGTGAATCTGAGAAATAATTACTAAATTGCATTTTATGGTTTCCTTCGTGTTCAGTGTCTAATTAGGTACATGACAATAACAACGACAACAACAAACGATGTTTGAAAACCTTTAATTTGAGAGTGGCAGTGTTAATTAAATAATGAAGATTTAACTGACAAAACAGAAAATGATAAATACAACTGATCCTAAGCGATTATGGCAATTATAAGGGGTCTCAGCTACCCCGGTTTGCTGAAAAGGGTCACAGGAAGAAGAGGAAGGCCCTACGCCCATGGCGTATGCATTACTTCTTGTGCATTTGTATTTGCTCGCAGATGCTGATTTTGTAGTTGTTCGTTGCTGACTAACAGATGGTGAAATATTAATTTTAGTTTCCTTTCTTTCCCAATTGTAATGGGAAAATCTGAAAAGGATCAAAATGTGTGTGGGTTGTGTGTGTGTGTGTGTGTGTGTGTTTGTTTTTTAAATCTCAAAGAGTCCTTCCTTATTAATAATTATCAACAAATGCTAATTTTTATAATGCTACAAAACACTGTAGCCTTGTTTTCAAAACCTAATTTTTTAAAATTTAAAGGGCTAAATTCTACCATCACTATTTACTTATTTAACTTCAAAAACAATAAAAACTGCATGTGACATTCTATGGAGGAGAAAAGTAATATGTGGGGCATGCAATCATATGGTACAAGATCACAGAGGTAAATTATGAAATGTGTGGTCACAAGTCTATGAGACAGTCATTCTCTTGATCTGAGCTAATGGAAGAAGGGATTTCAAAGTCAAGACCCTACTTGCCTATTGTTCCAATACTCCGTAAGTCTCCAACGCTACTCTGCAAGGTGCAGAAGACTCGGTTAAAACCTTATGTGGAGGTCCAACAGTGAGGCCTTAGTCACGCTCATCTTGTCCATTCAGTGGATTAAATAAGTCTGTGTCACAGAGAATAAATATCTTGTCCAAAACAATATGCCACTTGAAGTTTTACTCATTTTAAATGAAGCCCCTACTCCTCCTCCATGGTGTGAGAACAACTTTCTAGAGGAAGTAAGGTCATTAAGGTTAACTTTCTTCCTCCAAACAGCATTCCCCCTCGCCAGCCATTGGATCTGCAGGTCATTTTGAACTTTAAGAAGCTTTATTGGAAATTTCTATTTCAACAATTCTCGAAGTGACAGAAGGAACAAATTTTACATTCTGGGACTTGTAGAAAAATTATCATCATATCCAAAACTGCCTGAAGATCATTGATAAAGCACGAGCTGGAGATACCAAGAGAACTCCCACTTGTGCTCGGAGAAAACTGTGGCTTGACTTCTTGAAAATGACATTGAGGGAGCTGCTCATACAGAAGAGACACCAATTATCAACGACATTATGTTCTTATGGAAAACTTTGGGACTGAAGATGAATGAGCTGATATTAAGGAGCTGGTAGAGGGATGTGAGCAGGAGCTGACCATCAATGAACTGAAGGATCTGCAACATGAACAACAGGAGATAATGGAGGACATCTTGTCTTAGGATGACTAGGAAAAGAAAACCAGTCACTAGATAGGTGTTGAGTTGAAGTGTCATGAAAAGACTCCAGTGAGACAAGAGATGATAGTGATTCTATTTCTTCCAAACAATAAACCCTTCTCATCTATTCTCTCCCACACTGTTCAGGTACAGCTATGTATATATATTATGTACAAAGCCTAGAGTTGTTTGTATTAATCATTTTATATGAATACATAGTTTTGTGTTGTGTATGAATCATCTGCATTTCAATTATTTCTTATGGAAAAGTTCACTTGGATATATGAGTGTTTAGGATTACAAGTACCTTCTAGAACAGTTTATCCCAATAATCCAAGGCTTTACTGTGTATTATTTACAAAGTTACAACGAACATCTTCATAATTCACATGAATTGAATACATATTGTAATTTGATTAATACCAATAATCAGGTTTACAAATTTTTAAACTTTAAATATAGTATTTCTTTTCTATTTTCTGTCCTAATTTTCTTTGATCATTTCAAAATTCATTAAAAATCTTAACCCTTAACTACTGGCATCGGGTCAATATGACCCGAAGGCATTTTCTTTTTCCATTTTCTGAGAACATGTCGAGCTACCGACAATGCGGGCTCCATGTAAGCTCTTCTGATAACATTCCTATTCAGAGCTTGTAATGAAAAATGCTAATGAAATATCCTTTTCATTGAAATGTCCTTTCTGACCCAATGCTTAGAGTTCAAGTGTATTTCCATGAGGCAGATGTGCAAGGTTCTGGCTAAATAAACAAAGAGAGGTAAATTAAAGCCCCTCTGGCTTACAGTTTAGGCAGAAGAACAAGGAAGTGTCAATAATCTATCTTCTTTTATTTGGTTAAACTGATTATCTTTTTTATATGTATATTTCCACATTCTATGTACTACTAAAAACATATTCCTTCTAAAAACCATACAAAGAGCCCAATTTTGTTGAATCAGAATAGTTGGGTCCATATGACCCAACTCAAAGGTAAGTGTAATAGATTCCACACCAGAAGTTAAAGGTTAAATTAATTAAATTGCCTTGAGGATGCAGATCAGAGTTGTTGTAACTGACATTTTTCATTAATTTCATCTATTTTCATTATGAAACAGACCGCAGAGAATTACATTTCTTGATAATAAAGATTCCAATGCGTTAAGACTTTTCCATCAAGTTTTTACATTTTTGATTATATTCCTAAACAATTTCGTAATTTAGACCACATTGGGTTCAAGAATAGGCAGTAATAAAAATTGTCAATTAAACAAAACCAAAAATATCTACTAAGTTTTACAGGTAATCTGAAACAAATACATGAAATTTTAAATCTTTCGCAAAATTTGAAATTTTTTGCAACTATCACAAAAACAAATAAATCAGAGAATATAAATAATACTATAATAAGATGATATACAATTTTAACATACAATGCAAATCCTCCTTTTAATTTCTAAAAACTATAAAAGTGAGAGAGCTATAAAAGTAAGGGAAGGTAGTCACTAATCAATGGACAAAGTATGTAACTTACTTTGTAGAAGGCTGTTGTCAGAAGGGGGAGGGCAGGGATTAGCACCGATCTGTGACAGAGGAGTGCTGCCATGCACAACACCAGGCGACACAGGTGGCTGCTGAGTAGGAGGCAGATGCACAGGTGCCGCCACCAGCCCCTGAGGTGTCTGCAGCATTTGGTAGGCAATTTGCTGTTGCGCTGCTGTGACTGGTGTGCCCGTGCTGCCACCGCCTTGCCCCATTAGCACAGGCCCCCCTCCGGCAGTGAGCTGCTGCCCACTGTGCTGATTTGGAACACCGCCTGCAGAGGACACCACCTGTCAAACACGTAGTTCAACCTTCACACCTCAGCTTTATTTTCTTTGTTTACTTTGAGTGTGTCAGGAATTATTTTATATCGTTTCAACAATATTTGAAAAATTACAAACAAATATTTCTATCAAATTACCTTTATCACCTAGATGTTTTTAGAAAACTTTTCAGAACTTTTTCCATTACAGGAGCCAAAAATTTGAAATGATTAAACTACACGAACAATAAATTGGAGAAAAATAAAATTATATTGAAACAAGATAGATAACATTTTTACCAGACTGTATGAAATTTAAATAGAAATTTACAAATAACTTATACCAATTTATAAATATTTATGACCACTGTGTGAAAATTATTGATATCACCAAACTAAAATCACTTTCTATTCATTACAAAACTAACTCGTTAATTTCTTTCAGGAACCAGAGACTCTCTTTCCCAAATACCGATGAAATCAGTGAAGCTCAAATCTTTGATTTAATTACATAATGAATTTCCAGTGCCCAACTTATTGGCCAAAGACGAGAAAGTCCATACTCTTTTTTCCCCCATTATACAATAAAGAAAGCTGAAGTAATTCATGTTATGACCATTTCAGTTTTCACTCATCATTTCATGATCAGAGCACCACATAATTAAATCAATGTTTCTTGAGAAAATTTTAATTAATAAATAAAAATTTGATCAAACATACCACTGTTTAGTTACGTGCATTCCACGCTACAGCCTAGTTACCCTGGGAAGTAATATTGCAGCCAAATATTGTGCAGCAAACTTTTCTTACACATTTCAGCATGGGAGCTTGATCATTCAATGTTGCAAGAAATGTGCTAAATATGTTCAAGGCTTATAGAATATTTAGATCCACAGCCCACTCTTCACCAGAACCATTTGATTACTAGATGGAGATGACCTCAATTTCACTTATTAGAAAACATAAGAACAAAAGAACTTTCCTTTACACTCACCTGCATGGAGTGAGGAGAGGTAGGATAATTCGTATTCCCTGCAGGACTATTGCTGTTGCTGGAGTGGCTGTTACTGCTGCTGTTATTATTGGTCTCATATGTAGCATAATCTGAGCGAAGTAAGTTCTCACTTTGCATCTTTCCTTTGAGACAAGTGATGTAACGATTGCAAAAGTCTTTGCATAATTCTTGTACTTTTTCAAGCTCCAGTAAGTGAATGCGCAGAACCTGAATTGCTTTGATCATCTGCAGAAAAATATTAATTTATGAGCCACACACCTGTGTCTGGGCACATTACAAAATACAGGTTACTTTATTTTTATTTTTGTTTGGAAAATAATTCACAAATAAAAATGTCCTTTGAAAGATACAACTAATGTGAAAAAGTGTGATTATACAAGAAAGGGATTTCAAACTTTCAAATTAATATGAATTAATTTAATTATTCATACCAGTCCATCAACTTCTGGATCATTAACAAGAAAGGGTTTGCGATCACGTTCCTGATGCTGTACAAAGGCTTGAATGTCCATGTTGAAACTCTCAGAATTAGGACACTCTGCTGATTGTGTGGCCTGCTCACAGCGTTCAAATAGAAGCGCAAGTAGGGGGAATAACGGATGTCTGCAAAAAAATAAAAGATATTAATTATGAAAGAACAAGTACATATTGAGGAAGTAATAAGGAGGAATAAAGGAAAAAATGTGTTGTAATAAACACAGAATTTGAACATCTTATTTGCCAGAATGAACATCGGGTTCCAATCACAGAGTGAAAGTTGGAAAGAGATTACCAGCACAAAGCATAATGCTACTTGAAATTAATACTAAATTTAGACAGGGTGAGTTATTTTAAGCATTCATTTAATGCGCAGTATTCATGATAGATTAACTTTTCAATTAATAATAAAGAAAGGAGATGAAAGAAAAATGTGAAAAAGAGGATAAAAAGGGAAGAAAAAGGGAAGGAATTACAGTTATAACAAGACATTCTATCTCTTATTATGGGTAACAGTTATGTGATATAACCTAACACATCATGTGAAAAATTCCTTACCAAATACAGCAATATGTGAATATGCTTTCTCAGAATAAATGTTACAAACCTACAGGGAATGTAAAGGTGTCGATAATGATTACTTGTTACCAGTGCACACATCAAGACAACTGCAAAGCATTGAATAAGGGGGCGGGGGGGGGGGGGGGGGGTAGAGGAGGAAAAATAGTATGTCCTGCTACAGACGCACTTATTGACAGTGAAATTAGAGGAACAGTTTTTACGTCTGTGTGTGACAGACATGCGCAAGCACACACACAATTCAATTGCTATTTTATTTATGATATTTTATTACACAATTCAATTGCTATTTTATTTATGTTAAAGTTTCTTTGCAAACAAATGTATTCATTTCTTTAGTGAATAAGCAATTTACATGTTACTGGAGTGGTTATGTGTTTCTGAAATGCAAAACGCAAACGAAATGCAAAATGGAAGTATTTTTTCATACCAACTTTCAAATGCTTATTGCGTCTCAGCCATTCGAAATCTTGAAGGAGTTTATTAGATAAATATGCTTAATATTGACTAAAGATATTTCCGAATTTTTGTTGTTTCCTTACTGGACAGCCTATACAGACAAGACCAACAAGCTGGCCCAGTTTCTGACAATCCAACTTAAATTGATGGCGATTCTGTGACTCGCGCCCAACATTTCAAATATTCACTTGATTGGGCGTTTAGTTCCCACCGCTATTCACAAACCGAAACGCTTGCTTTGGGCATCATTCAGATTTCTAGCCTCACGATTCTCCGTGACGTACGGTTGTGCCGTTGTCATGTAATATTTATTGAAGTATACAATTTTTAAAACCTGATCAAGCCAAACACGGCAATTGGACACATGTGCAAGTAATTTCAACGAATTTATGTAATAGTGCGATAATCGTCGAAGTACGAGTATATTGTTCGCATTGTTCCCGAACAGTGTTACGAGTTATGAACTGTGAACTGTATAACTGTGTGCTGAGAGTTCACAACATATATGCATAATTTTAATCTCCGAGGTTTCTATGTGTGTGAAATGACACGTGCAAGATGATTGCTGGGCACTGCCTTTTTCACTCACTAAACTCGGCATTCGAAAACACACTACCAACATCAGAAAACTCGTTTCACTAACATCCTCACACTCGCATGTTTTTTTAAAGGAAGAATTGTTGAATCCTTTTACTAGATCGATTACAACTCGCACACTGAAATAATGATCAGGTGACAGCAGATAGTCTTAATTATATTAATTTTAATGAAATTTAATGGCTCTCTCACCCTCCCTATCTTTGTATGTATCTACGCACACATATGAATTCCAATTTTCGGGTACAAAATTGATTGTATCTCCTCTCTACCTGCACCAGTATTAGCCAGCTTTGGAACATATACAAAATACCTTAATTCCCCCTTATGTTACAGCTCACAAGAACATCAAAAGCGGATTTTACGACCGAAGATTCGAAATTTTACACTAAATAAGTAAAGTTTTTCTCAAAAACTGCTCCAAATTTTATCTATTTTCTGCGCCTATGTTCGTTTATAAATGTAACGTTCGTACTAATGTTCCTTTAATAATACAGCATGGATTAAAACTACTCGAATTACAAAAGTTAGATTTTCTTCGAATCTGTTCCACGCCTTCACTACTGAAGCTAGAAATTCGAATATGGTCTTTACATTTAATATTGAAGTTTGAGAAGTCTTTCTCAATGCACTCTTTTCCAATAACAGATCTTAAAATTAATTAATTTTAAGGACACTTTTTTCTAAATGTTAGTAGTTTTCGCGTTGTTTTGAGAAATATTTGTGTTTTTTGAGCGACGGAAGTGTAATTAGGATACTAGACACAAAATAACATTACAGGACTGTTATTAATACGAGAATGTGTGTGCTGTTGAACACAACTAGTTTATTTAACTAAACAATCTACAATGCTGGCATTTACTTACTTGTAAACTGATCTCTTATCAGCTTCAAACTGGGCCTGATCGGGCTGAGGAAACCCCCCACCTTGTTCAGCTGTACCGCCTTGTGTCATGGCCACACCACCACCAGTTTCTGTCTGCTCGTAGCCAGGTGTCACCATGGTGCTGCCCTCTTGCATGACACCTGGCTCATGCGCCCATCTGAAAACATAGATCACAGCGAATTACTTGATATTCACAACTAGGGTTATTGTTTGGTAGCACATATATCTCAGAATAAATGTTAGTAACTTCTAGGACCTGCAGAGTATCCAACACAATAACTTATCACTGAAAATTCAAGTTTTCAGGTAATGAAGTTACACGTGACATTTGCCCCTGATAGTAGGCAACCCACCATTCGTCGTTTGGTAGGTTACGTTGACACCGTCTTAGGGGATTTCGTTAACCCGCTACGCACCATTGCATGAGGAGTTGCCTACTACACAGGGGCTAACATATGCCTAACGCTGTGGAATATGACTTCGTTATACAAAATTTCTCACATGTTCACTAGAAAAAAGTGATTATCTTGGACGCTGTACATCCCCTCTAAGTTCGTAACACTTAATACGAAACACCTGCAATAACATATTCGTTTCTCCATCAGATAAAACTAATAGTTTGAATGGGTTTACAAATTAGGCATTTGGAAGAGATTTGAAACGTTGAATTTTTATACTTGCCCATTTTTCTCGAAAAAAAAAAAAACGCGAAAACTAGCCATATTTTCGAAAAACTGTACATGATCTTTCAAAGATCTGTTTTTGAAAACCAGATTTTATTAACGAACAAATTACAATATTTTACAATTGAATCGTAGAAAGCCGTCAAAAAACCTTTTTGCAATGAAACTTTCGAACCTTTAAGAGTTGAAGGAAAATTGGACCTGGACCTGGGTGATAACGGTACACCATGAAAAAATGTAAAGAAAATTAGAGGCACTTAAAAAAATATTGAAAAGGTCTTTGATGGTTCGTATAAATTACCCGCAAATATCAAAAGATCCGTTTCAAATTCAAGGGACCCGTCATCAACTCGATCGATTGGAAATAAGTTCGATGAAAATCCTGCATACGATTCATTCGCTAACTGTCGGGTGCACGTTTTGCCTTCAACCAATTTCACCTACAAAATGTGGATCATGACTACACAACGTTTATGTAATTTACTACGCATATAAAGAATAATTATCCACTTACTCGGGGATAACTAATTTTATGGGTATCAGGATTCTAATTTTTGCGTCAAATAATCGCCGTTTTTCGCTGCAGCATTACATAACTTTCTTTATACGACGTAAGTAGTATCAGAAAGTAGTAACGTAAGAAAAAAATTGGGAGTCATTTGTAGAAAATTTTGAAAATCTCATCGAGCCTTCACACAAAGTACTCTCAAAATATTTCATTCAATTTCACATGGCCTTGAGTGCGGACAGATTGATCTGGAAATATCAATTTTGGAGAAAGTTCTAAGAACGAAGCGCTTTGCGCCAATGTTGTCCGACGTTACTGTTGACGTAAGGCCTGACAGACATACTGACGTTTTATCGTAAATAAACTTTTCGATATGAAGGACACACAAAATGAATTCGGACTGCCTGAAGTAAGAGGAAATAATTTAATTCATATAAAAATAAGAATTCTCCACTTTTTCGGTATCGATCATACATTACGAGTTCTGTAGGAAAATCGCCACTCAATCACTACATCAGTACAATATTTTCTGTATGCTACGTAGTATGCGAGAAAGTAAATTTTCAATAATATATTTTTGGAAGCGGGGACAAAAAGTTTAATTTTGTGTGGTTTTCTAAAGTACAGGTTTTAGAAAAAATGGGACTTCCGTCATTTTCATATAATTAATGTAATCTTCCGAAAACAAATTGAGACATTTTTAGAAAATTTTGAAACTATCAAAGAGGTTCAAGAAACTAACCTTTAAACTTAAAAGATCTGCATCAAATTCGGAGAGCTTGGGAGCGGGAAGATTGATTGGGGAACAGGTGAAAGTTCTGGGTACAGTGTAGATAGTTTTGATTCACAGACGATCGGACTAATTGTTCGAAGATAAAATGTTTACTACTTTACGAGAAAGTAAAAATGTAAATATAATTTCAGTTTCTCCATCCCATTTCCTGTCACCCCGGTGTTACCCATGGGGCAGAGGAGGCGGCGGGCAAAACCTTTATTATTTCGGGAAGAAGGAAATTCGCTGAGATCAGCCTGTCCGCAGGCGTCTGAGGCGCGGGGCGGTCCGTGCGCTCGCAACTCCAGCGCCGAAGGAGCGGCGGAGGGAGACCGACGCTTGTTCAATGAGGTTAGTTTTATCGATCAGGACAAAAGACAAAAGGCAGATGCATAATAAAAGAGGCTGGAGTCAGGACCGGAGGGGCGCGTCACAGGGTGCGTCCCAAGTCACTGAGCGTGCGACCCGACCAGCGCCCCGCTATTCTGTTCCAACGGCACTCTGCCTCCCCTCATCTCTATCGAAGGACTCGAGAGGATTTCGCCACTCAAGTGCACTTCAACAACGCCGAGTTCGTGTTGCAATGCAGAAGGGTGCAAACAACAACGAGGTAAACGTACAGAAGACCGATTTTGTAGTATCAGTGAGTTGTGTCACGGTTCGAATAGGAGTATAAACAAAGAAGCATACAGAGAAAACGCAATTGTTAATTTAGCCGGTTATGCAACTGAATTCAAAACCATTTTCCTTGGACGCGTGTATGAATAATACGTTATCGTTAATCGTTAATAAGACTCTATGAAATTATTCATAGATGTCGGTCGAGTAACCCATGTGTTGTTAGAAAACACATGGTTGCATATACGTCTGTTTCGCATCCTCGATTCCGAATTCGTGATATCCAAGAAGCGGGAACGTAGTGTATTAATTCACAAAGAGTTGGGATATTACACGAGTGCAGCATTAATTTGCTTTTTTTAAAATCAAGAATACTGATTTCTGGAATATCGGTTAGGGAATATAAATTTTAGTAAAAACCAACTGAACTGTTTTGGTGCCAGTTTTGACGGCCGATAAACGGACAGAAACGCACAGAGAGGTAGACATTTGCTGTCAACATATTTTTCGGCATCAAGGATTACTCAAAATCCAAATTCTACGTACACATTTTAGAGAAAGTGATTTACTACAAATAGGAACATAATTTATTCACTTTTTCGATACCAGAGCCCCAGAATATGAGTTTTTATGTTGCAAAACTGCCAGATTTGCCGCAGCATAACAAAACCTCTTTACTAGTAAGTGCGTAATAAGGAGAGAAAGCAAAAAATAAGTTGTGTATTGTGCATATTTTGTCTATACTAATAAAATATTACATATTGATTTTTCAAGAAAATTACGATGACCTTAGCAAAGAAGCGGAAGGATGTTAAATGTCAATTTTAGTTTTTTGTACTATAATAGTTCTTGGTCTCTGCCATCAGCTATGCATGTCGTGTGTTAGTCAAATAGTTAAATTTACGGCTCATACGAGCAGTTGTGTAGCGTTGGTTATTTTTTAGCTAACCCTCTAAAATCCCTCACACCTTTAATCAAGAACAAGATTTCGTGTAGGTTAAAATGTTTTACATCAGTCCTCTACAAAGTTACAACGAAATAATTTTATTATTATTATTATTAATATTATTATTATTATTAACCAACATCATCCCATAAAGGACAAAGGCCTTCTGGTTTAGCACGGTTAAAGACGGTTGATATTTGTAAAACCACTCGAGTAAGTCATGAGAATCATCAAAGCAATATTAAGTGAAACAAATAGTAGCTATAAGAAACTATTGTAAAACAAACTAAAAGACAACAAATAAATGAACAAACAAAATAATAGCTACAAGAAACTATGTAGTATAGCTTCAGGAAAATATACGAGCAAAACAAATAGTAGCTATAAGAAACACCATAATTATATACACCTACGCAAAGAGCGATGAAAGAGACGTGTGGGGATCTTTTCTGTCCCAAAAGTCTCCTTTCATTTGCGCCAACACGTCACAAATACGTCGATGCTCTGCGACGTACGCGGTTTGTCCTGACAGCACAACGCTGACGCCCACTTCACAGAACGATCGCCTTCCGCCGCCGCCGCCGCCGCCGCCGCCTAACGAGACCTCACACGTAGTTTATGGCGCTCGCTGCCGCTGGCACCGCAGAGAATTCCGTGGCATGCCCAGCGCCCAGCGAGGCCTCCCGCAACCGCAGCTCCCCGAAGCGCACCCTCCCGCCAGACGCCGTCAGAATGCACACTCCGTCGATTTTCTCTGAAACGTGATTTGTTTGGGAAACCAAACTATTTTAGCTCAACGTCGAAACTCTGGCTTTCGCGACTTAATGTGCCATTACGCCACCACAATGATAGCATAATATAAATTAGCAAGTCCACTTAAAAAAAATTAGACAAAAGAACTCAAAAACTAAAATACAATAAATAAAATGTTCTTGGAAAATTTCAGAAATGTAACGAAGGAACGGGCACAGAGAACAAATATAATTGAATTGTATAATATATATATATCATCATTTGTAAGTTAATGCATTCGCCGTTAGTGAAATAACGCATTACTCACACTCCACTGTTCGTAGAGTAAATGGTTCTACCAACACAAATATAATTTATTTCTGAAATGCACAAAGTAGCGCTTTTCCTTTTCGTACGGAAGGCTCAAGCAGCGGAGGAAATTATTCTAACAGTCGCAACTAAATATTCCAGAACTCTTTCGTCCACTGTGACATCTCTTTCGAAGGGAAATTATTATTAGCGAATATTGTCCATTCTCAGTACCACGCAAGCATCGGCGTAACAAGTGAGAAAACATTAACTCTAAACCTATTCGACATTAACAACGGGATATGTAATACAATTGTTTTTCATATTGTTACTTTCTTTTGGGTAACTTACACAGTGGAAAACCGTAGGAAATATTTTCCACTTGATAAAATTCTGATCCGATCATTGTGACATACAGAAAAATATTTCCGAAATCAATTGTACGCAGACTTAAGAAAACAACTAGAGGAAAGCTGTAAGTTAGTTAAGAGATATAGTGTGTTGTTCCGCCAACAAAATAGACGTTTCTTGAAACACAAGCATCTTTTCGGGTTTCTTAGTCTTCACCAATGCAATTGTCGAGTACGAGTTCTGTTGGCGCTCGGGCTCACAAGCGCGGCGGTCGCCTCCATCCCGCCCCGCCCCGCTCCGCCCCGCCCTCCCCCGCGCGGCGTCTTCCGGCGATCGCGAGTAATGGGGCCGTTTGCATGCGCGCGGGATCTGTCAGCCGAAGCGCCCGGCGCGCGCCGCCCCGCGCCGCGCCACGTCGCCTCTGTTATAATCACCGTTCCCGTCCCTCCCTACCCCCTCCCAGCCTTCCCGCACCATAATTGTCGGTTCCTCTTTTGTCGCGGGCGTCCGTCCGTCGCTCGCCTCCGCCCCCGCCGCTGCCGACGCAATCACAGCCGCAGTCAAACAAACGGAGCGACATTCTTAAAAACAAACGAAGAGTCCTTCTCAGTCACCCCACCAGAACGACAAGGGCGGAGAAATAGAGGACGAGGGTGGGAGGGAGGAAACGCGAGAGCAGGGATGAGGGCGGCTGTGGCGACGACCGATTCGATACACCGCGACTTTGCCAAATTAAATGCAAATCGTCTTCGCGGTGAAAATAAAACAAGATACGCAGGGCGTCGCGATGCGCTCTCGCTCTGGAACTTGGGATGCGGCAAAACAAGCCCCGGGTTTGACGCAAGGGGTCTTACGCAAGGGGTCTTACTGCCAGTAGTCGATTCACACTCATCGACGACGCGATGCCTGAAAGTTTCAAGCAACTTCGTCAACTCAAGATCAACACTTTTGATGCCAATGTACGTTTTTGCTGGCTTTGGGGGTAATTCGGAAATCTTCTGACGGTGTACATTTAGGAGATGAAAAACTAAATGAATTACAGGAAATTGGGGCTGACTGATTTAAAACTGGAACATAGGTGCTTCACACTTAGACGATTATATACACTAAAATAGGTTCTGAAAGGTCAATTCACTAAAAATATTTTATTTTTATTACACAATTTCTCTTCTTTTTTCCGTTAATAACAGGAGAAAATATGAGTAATTTCACGGAATCTAAGAATACTTAAGTCAGACTTCATTTCAAAAGATTCCTACATCTGCAAAGATTTTTGGTGAGGTCATATTAAGTTAAGTACAGGTCAAACATTTGACCAATACCTACATCAAAGAAAGTTTTTGATAATGAAAAATGAAATTTATCTTTAGTAGGGCAAAGTTTCCTATTAAACATTTTTTTGAAAGAACGTCACATGTCCAAGTAACTGAAGAATTAACATTGTACGTAATATTACCGAGGGGCAATGCCGAGGACAATTTTAATTAATGAATGACTCCTAAATAAAAACCAATACGACCTATTAACCAAACGATGGGATGATTATTAAAATTGGCACAAGCACTTGTAAACATGAAGATTTCCTCGCTTGCTCCAACCACAATGCTAACGCTTCTCTGCTTCGGTTTTCATCACGATCGAATGGCAATACAAATTTACTCGCTTCATCCACAAAATAACGCCATAAGATTTCCATCGATTGGATGCTATGTTTTGACCAATTCGCCGCAACATTTGCTTTAGACTGTATCAAGTCAATGATAGAATAAATACAACTTTTCGAAATGGCTGAGTTTCAACGTTTAACTTTCGAAGCAAGGGAATGTCCCGTTGAAGTCTTTGAAATTCTATTATCATTTCTAAAAACAAGTTAAACTCTCAGATTCTAGACAAATTTGTTCTCTTTATTCGATAATTGCAAAGCATATCAAAGCTTTAGAAGCACAGAATAATTAGAAATTTCGTTTTATTTTGTTCTAATATTTCGCATTGATTTTGTTCTAATATTTTAGAATAACAAAGAATCAGGCCGTCACACAACTTAAATTCTGTTTTATTCTCTTATGCGCAACCTCACATTATTAAAATTTTGAACCCCCAAAATCTGGCATTCGCATTGATTTAGAGTTTCCAGGCGCGTCAACCACTATGTTAATTAGCCTCGTAAGTGTAGTGGATGTTTTATCACGGTATTTGGCAATGATCTCCTCCACATACAGCTGAATTCGACCTAGCTATGACGCTATAGTCGAAAATCCTGCCATCGTCGGGACTCAAACATCAGGACTTCCTGGTTAGAGGCACTGCAAACATCAGTTGATGCCCTGAGTCACATAAGCTGGTCTCGCTTATGGAATCTAGTTCCTTTCTGTATCTTCCTCTGCAACCTGACAGACAAGGAATCACAATCCTCCTCTTAGAAACAGAAAATCTCTCTCATCAACATCAGTTCGCTATAATTAATTTGTTCGAAAGAGGTTGTTATAGCTACCCCATTCGAATTATCTAAAGCAGGGGTCCCAACGGGGTCGATGAAGCTTTAAAGCGGGTAAGTGAAAACTAAGGGCAATAGCCGAATATGAACCGGCGACTGATCGGTTTAATCAAGATGAAGATCATATCGGTTGCAAAAATATAAAATTCTTAATTGTTTCCTTATATAAAAGTATAAATCTTTTAATAATACATTACAAATCCGCTCATTTGTATTCATCGTTAGGATGCAGAAAAACTCCAGAAATTGTAACTTCTGTTTATTCACAATGTTACTATCGCGCCAGAAAATTTCTGCAATACGCATTGTAAAAATGTTTTAGACAGTTCTGAAAAAACACTCAGAGGTAGAAGTCTATATGAATATTCAAAATGTAAATATTTCCGAAAATATTAGTACGAACAACCGTTATCTTTTGATCATTTAGGTGGAATTATTTGTGTCATGATTCATTCATTAAATCGCCATGTACATTAAGAAGAAAATTAATGGGAATCGACGAAGCAAACATTCCAAGGGAAGCGACAAGAGAAGAGATCGATGCAAGGAAAATGTTGGAATCCTTGATCTAAAGTCTAATTAAAATTTCTAAGGGATTGACAGGTACTGTGTTAGGACGGAGAGAGAGTTGCATTATTCAATCGGAAACGTCAGTTTTTGATAATGGCGCAACAGTTAAAAAAGCGCTACTGAAGAACATAAGACAGCCATACTACGCGAGTTCATGTTGGTGAAAGACACCCCGCGCGTCACTTCCGTTGTCTATAATTGAATCCTCTTGTGTTATCTACGGCCACATCGGTGCGTTAATTGCGTTTTATGCCTTTCTTTGGTAGACTTTTTTGTTGACTGCTGTTAAGTCTTGAGAAGTGTTATTGTTATGTAAATTACAAGTAACGATTCTATTAGCTATGTAATATGTATGCGCGAGTATTGAAAAACACACCGCGTTCCTCGTATCAGCAATAAATAATTTATTTACAGGTTTGGTCTCAGAAGCATAGATCCCCCCGTTTTCCCCTTCTTTCGCCGCCCGAACTTCGTGCGCTTATCTCAGACTCTAAGCCCCGACGTAGGCTCGAGAGGTTATTAGCGTCGTTCGCGAATAACAAGTGAATTGCAATTGAAGGCCGGCTGCTTGGCTACTGTTTTGACGGCCGAAGGTCAGAAGCGATGTAGGGCCGCGCGCGATACAGGACTCTTGTAGTACACACCACTATTTCCACCAATACATACGTTTTAGTTTTTTGTATTTTAGAAGGAGTTTCTCTTCGGCAAAACTTTAGAGATATCCTAAGCGTTTGACGTGCTCCAAGCACAACTTTCGGAGCATTATAAAATAAGATAGTTAAGAAATTTGTAATAATGGTTTTTCAGCCAAAAAGAAATCTTACTGAAGAGAAGACGGTGGTTTCTTTTTTGTTTCGGGCGACATTATATACTTTGAAGGAAATAATAGTATTTTGGATTTTGCAAATTTAAACGTAATTGATAATAAATGTAGCGTTTGTCATAACGAGTGACCAAGAGCAGCATATCGCGGAAATGTGTGGCAAACCCACTTTCTCAATAGTCAGCTCCTTAAGAAATATTAATCGCAGTATAATACATGAAATTACTCACCCATAAACGATGAACGTATCACTTACCAAAAGTTACAATCAATAACATATTTCCATTTTTTGTAGAGCATTGCTTAAAACTTAAAAGTTTTGCGATCACATCCCGTCGTACCACTCCAATAGCAAATCAAGCGATTTGTCACGACTTCGACAATTATTACAAGCAAAAAGTCAACTATATGAGAGGAACATTATAGTACTGCCTAAATAAATATTGAATTAGATGAGAGTGCCTTCATTTTTTTCTCACCCCACCCTTCTCCCACGGGATGCAACATGCGGAAATGCAGTTTTTTCCCTTGCTATTTCCGGCAGTACTTTAGGTAAGACAATTTATTTTGGGCGGCTCATTTCTCCTCCATGAAGGACCCGCCCTGGCTCCGCCGCTGCCTCGACAGGCGCCGCATTCCTCCACCCCTCTCGGTTTACGATACGCTGTAGACCCTTTGTCTCTCTGCGCTCGAGCGCTGTCTTGTGTCTTCTACGGGATGATGCCGGGTGAAGACAGGTTGTGGTTTCTAGAGTCTGTTTCTGGGTCCGCGACTGACTGAGCATTGCTTCTATTGATGTGCACAAAGGAGAGAGCGGTTGACGCGCGAGAGTATAACGGGGAGATCTCCTGCCGTCAATGTCGTCTTCTACTCTATTTTGTAACCAAAGCACCAGCTTTATTTCGACAACTTCAAGTCAATCGTGCATTTTCTTTTATTTCGTTGATGATAGAGGATTCGTATTCTCTTAGTGTTTGAAACTAATTATCACTGGCAAAGGCAGAGTTTTAGTCGACACAGAATTGATGCTTTTTCTTGGCTAACAAAAAAGTGGAATGGAAAGTTGACCTTTACCAAATAATGAGTTCAAGTTACGATGAATTAAAGTTTTAAAAACGTCAGCGAAATATGTTAAACTACTTTCTAACAACTGAGCAACTACGCCCTATTTGCATATTAAATAACTTGTTAGAATCTATTAGCAGAATGCTATCAATCTGTTGTTCAAACTTCGGAAGGTCTCTTCCCCATACAACAAAAACTCTATACATACACATAGATTCTCCACGCGTTTGTTTCATTTGACGCAAATAGTGTGTTCAGTTGGTTCACAGAAACGGCAAGAATTCTTCCCCAGAAGAGGTACAATTACTATTCCATTGGTTCGATGTCGGACTTCAAGTAGTCTGCTTCATCGGGTAACAGTGTAATTTTTTTTTGCGCCTTGGGCTCCGCCGCAAGAGCCACCGTGCACGAGATGGAGGCTGTCGGCTCCAGGGGCGGCCTCACCCCGGGACGTCTGGCCGTCAGGGGCGCCCTCACTGCTGCCACCGCCGCTATCTGCACAGTCATTAACATCGACCGGGCGGCGTTGAGACGTCGGGCGCGCGAGCGCGCGCGGAGAGAAGGCGGCGGCGGCGGCTCGCGGGGTCCGATCGTCGCTCAGGCTCAGCGAGAGAGTTCGGAGGCGGCGGCGGCGGCAGCCGCACTTTTAATAATGTATTTCTCATTAGGCGCGTGGCCGGCTGCCAACGCTAATAACGCCGCGATACATTAGTAGCAGCGGCGTCGGCGTCGGCGTCGGGAAATTAAGGAGCAGCCGTGTCGGGCGGCTGGGAAGGCGGAGGAGGAGGCTGTAGTGGCCGTGGGGGCGGCATGGTGGCGGTGGCGGCAGTGGCAATGATCGCTACGAAGGCGGCGGCGCCAGTGACGGCGATGGCTTCCGAGGCGCCGGCAAAGGCAAAGGAGGCAGCGGCAGCGCAGGAGGAGGCCGCGCGGGTCGATAGGATGCCCAGGAGGCGCCACGGAGAGCGGCCGCCGACAGCGGTCGAGAGACCGGCGAAAAAGCCGAGGGGGCGCAAGGGGCGCGAGCGGGCGCCAGTGGGCGCGCCGCGAGACAACAAACGCGCGCCCGAGAGGGCAGGCGCAGCAGAGGCACCCGCGCGCCGCTTCCTTCCGACACTTCGCGTTTGCTCCCCTCCAACACTTCTCGCCTCCAGCGGCACTTGGGCGAATGGCAATGAAATGCCCATGCTATCTCCACGCGTGCATGCACGACGATGCGCACTTCTAGTTCGTGGCGATCTGCGAAACCTATATAGGGGCTGGTTTTATTCCGCCTGCATAGGATTCCAGCTCTCCAAGCTAGCGCATTTTATAAAGATCGACAATCTTTGAAGTATGATGTCAATCACAAACTCCTTTCTCTGACCTTCGTCTTTCTCCTGCTTTCCGTTTTTTAAGTTCCATCTTACAACTTGTTTCATATTGCAAGAAATCCGAAAAACAAAACGAAACAATATAAATAAAAAATTACCGTAAAGTGAGAATGAAATTCACAACATCACGTATGACCGGTATTTTATTTTCTAATTCTTACTTTCTGATAGTACGAAGCAACTCGTTCAAGTCACACATTCTGTTATCCGTTCTTTTAACATCAATTCAATACCCTATATTATAAACAACTACTATACATTGCAACTCGCCATAATGTAGTGTGATTCCTACATTTATTAATCAATAGTTCTATTTACAACGATTACTTAGCGCCATTGCGAGAGAACCATTTTCTCCATTTCGAACATCCGGATTAGGCACGAGGAATCCATTTACCCATCTCATTGAACAGGCCCCACAACAGAGTTTTAACATTCGCAGAAAAGGTGGGTGAAGGCAATACAGAAGACAACTTTGAAGTGGTAGGTGGCAATCTCTCTAAAGTTCTCTAGAAACACTCAATTCCACTATTGCTAAAATTGTATTTGTGCCGAAAGGACTATCAGCTTCTGAATTTCAGGGAGAGAGCACGCCAGAAGGAATAAATCAATAACTCGATAAACGAAAATCCCTTCAATATCTAACATTTTTACAGTATCGTGTTCTGTGAGAAAAGAACGTAATACACGAGTTGAAGGTTCCTAAAGTCTATTAAATTTCAGAAGAAGGGATATTTGGCCAAGAACAAAAAATAAAAAATAAAAGGTCGATATTCCCACAAAATCTAAAATTTTGAGAAGTAAATGTCACGAACTATCAATGCTAACCACTTCACATTCCTGCCAACATAATGTTCCGTGGAGATGGAAAGAATCCGAACTTTTCTAGAATCACCCACTTCCAATGTTTTGTAATATTAATTACTAAATCGCTATTGTAAAGAAAATGGAATAATTATGAGGAAAAAAAATTAATCGTAAATAAGTTTCATTAAAATTAAATCGGATTGTAATATCGTTTTCCTAAATGGTTGGAACAAGAAAGTTACTTTACTTACATACATGCTATGCTTATCAAAAATGAATGTTTAGAATAAGGATAAGAATGTTTTGAAAATACAGGATTCGAAGCTTATCGAATGTTTGAGGTGTCTAATGTTTCTTTCGTAATGTTTGCAATAATGTTTGATGTAAATCTTGACATTGAGATTTAATATCAGTCAATTTTCGCTACTTAATTAAATTCGAACATTTTACTCTACGCAAGGCAAATACAGGGCTAAATATCTAAAATTTTTATCAATACATGATGAAGATTTACCGCATTGGCGAGTTAATCAAGGTTCCATTGTTTAGCACAATGTCTTATAATGAACAAACAAATGTCTCAAAGATTAATGAATGAAAATCATCTTACTTTCTGAAATCATGTTAAATATTTTTACAATAGGTTAAGCATACTTGTTTTCCATTTCGCAACGAAATCTTTCATAAACTGGGTTGCATTAAAAGCGTCATTCATCACCACAAAACGCACTCTCAAGGAAAAAATATAAATTTCTCCATGAAAGATGATTACGAAGTAATATCTTAACGTGATGAATGCCTGAAGAATGATTCAGAGTTAAATATTATGCGAACGTCTTCCGTCTGGAGCAAAATTTGTAAGATTATAAATCCAACAGCAAAGTAGATTCCTATTCGTCATCGTAAAGACACTCTGCAAATCACAACGTAGATTTTTTTAAAGGAAAAATAAAGTGAAATTCAGATTAAGAAAACTGTATAAATGTATAATGTACGTTGAACTTTGTTTACAATTGCGACTGCAAATATCAAACGTGTGATTTCACAAAATGAACAAGTTTGTTAGAATCTAATGCGTGGAATAATTTTCATGGATATCCGCCGGTCGTCTTACACAATTCAAATTAATGCATAAAAAGTAGAATTACTATCGTTTTGTGCCTTGGCCCTTCAAGGCTTTCTAGAATAATTTATGCATTCCAATATTAGAGACATTACAAGATTCCAATGCCCACAGAAATTGGAAGGAAAATGTGCACTGAGCAGTCTCCGGCCAAGCCAGAGCTTCATTAGGTACCCAGGAGCGGGGACAAAAATCCAAAAACTACCTACCAATATCGATTTTGACTGAAAATGCAAATATCTGATTGTGTTACTCCGTCTTTTCTCATACTGTGCCTGAATTTTGCGGGCGGCACAGCTTACGACACAACTAACGTCATGCGTGAACTTTTTTGAAATTCTTAGCATGTAAAGAAAGATTGAGATTTATTTAGTAAAATTAAAAAAACACACAGTAAAACCAGTATGTGACGTATAGGGAATCATAAGCGCATGTTCTTTTTTTGTTCATTAATCCCTTCCCATCATTTTAACATATTAAGTTAAAAAAATACAATACAAATTTAAACTAATTCATTATATATCACTGTTTGTTAAATTAAATATTTTTTCTTTTTGATGATCAGTATAGTATCTAATTGTATAGAAACAGTCATGCAGCAGAAAGATTTCACTTTTAATTTAAATTTGTGCCCCGACTTCAATTGTTTAATGTCATCTGCCAATGCGTTGAAACGTACATGTGTTGATGTGGATTTCTGGTTTTGAGCTGTTGATGCTGACACCATGAACGTGATTCCTACGACGCGTGTTGTAATTATAGATATCAGTATTGCATGAAAATATGTTCTCACCGTTAAGAAAGCCAGTTTTGATAAATATTACATATTCGTAAATAAAGAGGCAAGGCAATGGTAAGATTTCACGCTCAATGAAGAGAATATTGTACTGTGTATTCGTTTATACTGCACTATGTTATTGTAGTGCAATATTCGGGAAGACTGTCACAATAGGCTTATTTCATTTATTGCAGCATTATACGACAGTATTTTATTAGTTGTTCGAAAGTAATGTGGGTGCTACAGTTTGGAAAACAATTTCGGTGTTTTTTTTTCTATTGCTGGCCACCAGTTAAAGGTGCTTACTCTTACTCAATTTAGTTCATTTATAAAAATAAGTTAACGTTTTGTTAATATTTTGCCTTACTTCATTTCAGAAAATATAAGGACTATCCATTATACGCTGAATCGTTATTCACTCGGAGAACGGTAATTAAGACATTTACTCCATATTTCTTGGAATGCAGACTTTTCTTTAATAACCGTTAACTCTTTTTGCTCAATCCAGATTAGAGAATTGCTTCGGCTTCAACCAAATTAACGAGGGTTTGGAATGAAGTGGAATAGGGAATGATGAAACAGGGGCCCTAGAAGTAATGTGTTCTGACACACGCGCGTGCACGCGCACACGCACGCGCGTTAAAATATTCCATAGCGAGGAGATCAAAGTATGCAAGTGATGCGGAAACCCTCGAGATAATTTGAAAATCAATGAAATTACTTGAAACTGGTTTTAAACATTTACTATATTCAATAATTGAGGGCAATGTAAACTCTTTATAATGAAGTACTGCGGACGGAGCGTTCTTTCGTTAGATATTGTTTTGTTCGAGGAGAGAGTATCAATTTATTGGCTAAAAGGCAAACCGTTCAAACTTAGGTAATGTCGAAGTTATACTACGCGTTATACGGAAGTTCGTTATAGAGCTTTTATACCACACTTGCCCAAAGCAGTCGCGAGCACTCTTGTTGCCACCGAGTTTCCAAGTGGGGGTGTAGCCACCATTCATCCAATGTGAAGGGCTTGCCTCCAGCCAAAAGATACTTCTGTCTTATTTTGGTGTTACCCAATACCGGATAATATAAGCGAGAAGATTAACTTTTGTAATCAACAAAGATTTACTAGTTATTCTTCTACTTTCATTTGAAAGATTTTCAGTTCAATCTGCAGCGCAGGCTCGTCAAATCGCAACCGAAATCAATTCATAGCTGAGCGGCAAGCTGCTCGAAGAGAGGAAAGTGAAGGGGCAGCGAATACGAGTGAGCGAAGGAATGAAATGGTCCAGACGGTGCCCGAGGTATTTCTCAGGCCTTGATGCCCCAACTCCAACTCAATGGGTGTGCCTGTTACTTGGCATGCAGACTGTTACTTGCCTCCAGGAACCCGTCAATAAGTTAAAGAAAGTATTTCAATAATTAAACGGAATCTGTAATCACGACGCCATTTATCCAACTAAGGTATATGTACGACATACTAGCTACTAAATAAGTCTACACTTCCAACGAAAATACCATTTTGGAAGAAGCCATTTTGTAATTAAATGTATTATATTCTGTTTATATTCTGTATATTTGTTCTTGTGGGATCCAGAGTCACAATTTATTTTGAAGCAGCTGAATGCGTTTTAGAAATAAAAGAAATACAGAAAAACAAGGAATAAGCGTTTTTATTTTCTAAGAGAAACTGTCACTAACATATTTCCGTAGAGTTGGGTTACCTACAAGGAGAATTTTTCGTATTTTGAATTGCGTTGCATCCACGAGGCCGAGAATGCACACTATCCGCGCTAAGGCTTGCCTCAATACCACGCCAATAAGGGACTGTCAGCTGAAGCAGTTGACCGGCCACTGGCCAGCTAGAGGCGATTTTGTTTTCACTTCCTGAGCTGTTCACGTGAAATCCGACTTTGTCTATTGGAGCGAAGAAAATAATTTTTTTGGATTAATGAAGTGAATTTTGAGCTTTGAGTGACTTTTACGTGAGGTTATGTGAACATAGGAAGGCCCGCATAATCCTTCAGCAATACTTCCAAGTCCATCCCTAGGAAGTCTACCTGGGAAGACATGACTGAAGAAGAGACAAGTCAGCAGTAACTTTTTTTTTCTCGCAATTCCGACGATAGCATGAACTTGTCATTCGACGAGCATTCGCACGGATCAAAGATACATGCTGCTCCATCGCCATTGGCACTCCTACATATCAATAGCAACTCCAATAATCAGCATACACAGACTTTTAAAGTGGACGAATGTGGTGGTCAACTTCGAGAGCACACTCCCCTCCCCCCAAAAAAGACCGATCTCGGAAACGACGGAGTCATGAGGAGCGTAACGGAGCCGACGAAATTCTTTGGAGGTGGTCAGCCCACCCGGATCTAGGCCATTGACTTTCCGCAAACGGGGAACGAAGAGCTGTTAGAGATCAAAAATCTACATTTAGCCGCCCAAACACAATCTGAATGGTCCACTCGGATGTGTCCCTGCCATAATGCACACTTCAGACTGTCAAAGAGCAACCAACGATTTTTACGAAGTTTGATTAAGAAGAAGGGTTCTACATGGTAAAAAAAATGTAAACGGTTTATAAATAAATGTCATGACGTTAACTTTGTGACTATTTTTCCTCCAGGCATTTCAGAGAGAAATAAAATTTTACACAAAGTAGACCCTCAAGGTAGGGTAACTTCGTGACAATTTAACCAAAATTTGTCAGTAATAATGTAAAATTAGAATACTTACAATAAATCACTATTTACCAAAGGTGACCTACATTTAGAAACAAGTCTTAGGACATTGAAATAAAAATCGGCCGGTCAGTGTAGAAAAATAATCAAAATCCGTAACAAAGTAACCCCACTTTACGGTACGTGGTCTTCACTTCATTTCAAATAGATTCATCAAAGACAAAAAAACTGCTTGTTTTCGGCACTTTTTTTATCCCTGCAGTTGCGCCAAGGCAGCAAAAGACCTTTCCAAGCTCGAGCCCAACCGCCGGGCTAAACAAATTCGGTTCGCTTCTTCGGCGCCGGCGCTTCTGCCGCTGGTGGTCACGTCGCGCCGCGCCGCGTCCGTCGGCCGGAGCGGCGCCGCACGGTCCCGACCGGGCTCGTTACGACGCGCGTTTTTGCGGACGCTTTATTGAGGATGCGCGGCCGGTGCGGTCGCCGCCGCCCGCGTCCGCCAGATGTAGCACGCGGCGGTAGGGAGATGTGCAGGCGGGAGGGGGGTGGGCTGATATAGTGAGACTGCACGCGTCAGCGTCCCGGCTCGGCGCCATCCGGACGCAGCCTCCGCCTCCCCGCGCGGTCGTGGGCCAGCTCTTCCTGGAAGAGAATGCGGAGCCGGCGGTGGCTGAGGAGGATCGCCCTTCGCCCTCCAGAGACGCGCTGCTGCTACCCCTGTTCGATGGCTACTGCATTTCGGTCGGTCGATTCAAGCCGTTTCCTCTACCGCATCCATTGACGAGCAGGACAAGTCATTTGGCTATTTAAATAGCCCACACAAGAGTTCCAACAGCAGCTATGAGTACATTTTCGAAGTTCTTTAGTTTCCAGTAAAAATAATGATAAAATTCCACAATTCAAGACACTTTGGCAGATCTAACATATATACTAATATTGGTAACGCAGTTTATATCCATTACATTCAAATAATAATCTTTACATTCAGTTCTTCCTTTGATGCAGCGTTCCGCAATTCGTTGAAAAGGGTTGTTTACAACACTTACCTCCCATCGCGCCACCGCACCATTTACTGCTGTTTACAATTTTGCAACTTTTTATTTGAACAATTTGAATAGTCGTAATTTAATCGGGAGTTTTTTTTCGACATCATAACTCTTAACACATTTACAAAATCACGTGCATGTTTTGAATAAGGGAAGCACTGAAAAATTAAAAAATCGCAACATTGCATTCTCTTGTCTCTTTTCTTTGAACCAGGGCGATTATGCAACATAAGACAATTACAATACCTACATCTCTAAATTATATTATGATGATCACCATTATCGTGTGTGATGCTGGTAATCCACACATTCAATAAATCAGAAATATTGTTAAAGTCTAAATTAAAAGTTTTCATTAGTAGAGGGTAAAACAATGAATTAATGGTTGTTAATTAATTGTACACTTTAACACTTTTACTTTATCCCAACGCTGATGTAACTTTCAACTCATGGCAACTCCTTTCACAACATGGTCTCACTTAAATCTTTTCATTGCCCATTTCTCAAAATAATCACTAATTTCCAAAACTGAAGCGATATTTTACGAGTGGTTAATTGTGAAGATTTTTCTCTTTCACACTATAAATCAAGGATATAAAAAAGAGTTCTGCATATTGTGAGCAAAAATATTTATGAAATTACGTTAACATAGAAAAACAGAATAAAATCATTGCAGTTTCTCTCGTGGAAGAAAAACGAACACACGTGGCTCTGTTATCCTTTCCCTCTCGTGGATAACCAGGTTTAATAATATTCGTTGACCGTCTAGTATAAAGCGAGTGCGCCAGTGCCATCGGCGGAGGAGCCGGTTTCGTAACAATTTCACTAATAACGCGTTAACGAGGATAGGGAGTACTTTAGCACATCATGTTATTAGAGACGCTATCTATATTGTGTTTCATCACGTTCGTCAGAGATAGAGCAAAAGGTAACAAGAAAAGAGGGAATTAACAGTTACGTCGTTCGGCGAAACGATCCATGTTACGTCGCAAACGATAATTAACTTTCACTTTTCTATCTGCAAATGTAGCTACAGGCGGGCCTACATCACCAAACCCTGTGTCAGAGGTCAGAGATTGACTTTAAGCTGATATTTCGTGTATGGTATTACGCTGTTACACTGTCACATAAGGTATCATAATTTTTTAATTCACAAGAACAAATATTTACCCCATTCGTGTAATTTCTACAAAACATTATAATCCAGCGGTTGGTGAACTTTTAAGGTATTTCTTTCCCAGGTGAAATGAAAATAGATTGAACTTACAAAGCCGATTTATGCCAAAGTCTATTAATATATTTATTTAGAGGAGCAGATCTAAAAGAGTAGTTAGTCAATTTTTGATTGGTCGTTACAAGCTTTCTTATGAATTGCATTCTTCTTCCTCGCACACTTCACTTGCCCTGCAGAGACTACGGTGCCTTTGTGGAGCCGTCGATAAATCATCTCTCTCCTCGCGATTCCCTCTGCCCCGGCCTCTCACCATTCCCAATTTTTTAAAGGTGGCGTCGTTCAGAAAAATAGGTCACTAACGTGATTTTATAATAGAGCTCATAAATGGTTAGTCGAGTTCACACCGCGGTCGATGCTCCGTGAAAGAATGGCACAGCATATCTATCAGAGTAACAATGGAGTTTTCATTTCTTTTTTACTCATCAACAGTCTTCCCACAGTTGCGGGGAAGTGAGATTATTTTCGAACTCTGAGGAGAAAGAATTAATATAATATATCTTCCATACATCAATATTACTAGCGAACACTAAGCAAAAGGTTTGTGAATTGTACAAACATGTCTAATTCCAGCAACAGTGCACGAGTGACCCTGATAAGTAGGGGCGAATTTTAATAAAATGCTTCCCCCCCCTCCAACACTAGGAACATTCCTTTTAGTATAGAAATTCATTTTATATTACAAAACGAAACGAAGCATTTTATAGGTCTCTTTTTTCCCGACGATTTTGACTAATAAGTAATTTTTTACCTTTTTACGTCATTTTTAATGAATTTTTCGCTGGTTTCATCGATTTCAATATTTTAATGGTATTAGCTTCAAACAATACTTACGAGGTGCAACGAATGTCCACCACAGAATTGTTGAGTAGCGTATTCGATTGCTTCACTCATATACTGTAATGTCAACCGATGTGAGTAGTATGTAATCTAAGGTTCCTGTGACACCTATCAGCGCCATTGTCAGTTCGGCAGATTTCGCGATAAATAAGGCAGACATTTTCTCCTAAAGAACAGTCCAAACCAAACGTTTGCGAGCTGATTTCACTTTAACAAAAAGAAGAATCGATAACTTATCCAACAGCCTGAGTTCATCTGAAGTGGTTTTGATCAATTTTTAAAGTCATTTTTCTTTGTTTTTAGGGCATTAAAAGCATTATAAGAGCATTCTGTAGATCATTTTTGGCAATGCTTTAGTTCATCAAAATCCCGCCCCCTACCGATAACACTTTTATCAGCGATCGCAACCATAATAAACAAGTGATGAGTTAAAATGCCGGAGCCGCAGGCGCGCTCCGTGCTGGCTCGCTGCGGGGTGGCGGCGGCGTGCGCGAGGCAGAGGTGCGAAAGTCGTGCGGTGGCCCACGCGCCGGGCGATGGAAGAGCGCCGCCGATTGAGTGGGCCGCGGCGCGGCGCGGGACGAGGCGAGGCGGCTATGCTAATCCGAGCACATTGTCGATTAGCCGCGTGCGCCCAGTCATCACCTGCCTAACGACCGCCGCCGCCGCCGCCGCCGCCGAACGAGCGCGCGCAATGAGCACCTGGTCGTGGCGCAGCCCAGCCGCCCAGCGTCATATCTACGTGCTTTCTCCCTCGCGCTTCCCCGTCGCTCCGGGCTGCTGCCAAGAGTCGCGACCAGCTCTCTCAAACTTTTTCGTTACAAATATTGCGATTCAATTCTTCACCAATATGCTGCTTTCAGTTTGAAATATTTATTTACAAATCAAACCCCTTTTAAATGCTTACTTGAATATGACAAATAATAATAAGAAATACCAATACAATTATTTATGAAAGAATAACCTATACTTCGAAAGTATCTATTTCCATCCTTTTTTGTTAATAATGCTCGGCAGATCCTAATCCGACGGGCATGTTAAGTAATTCCACTCACATTTGTCTAAAGAACCGCAATAACATGCATAGTATATTATTATTATTATTATTATTATTATTATTATTATTATTATTATTATTATTATTATTATTGTCAATTCACTCCGGTAAATGTAAAAACATCTTACACTGAACCTGCTGAACTAGGAGGTAAGACATCACATTCGTATGTTCCAGAATCGCGTCCTTCTGAATTGGCATATACAAATCACGTTACAAATTGAAGGTTTTGTCCTACGGATAAATGTATTGGGGAGATCTCCTGCAGCACCAATAATATACCACTATGATTTTTTCATACCCCACATAGATCTGATCTTATCTTTAAACGACAGGTTTTTGTTGTTGTATTTATTTATATGTTTTGTTTCGTGGGTTTGTTCAAGACGTTTTTTGGTAGAGAGACTGCTATATTTGATAATATAATTTTTCCTTTCAGTCACCAAAACCAATAAAATAGCATGAATATTGTTCAGGTTTGGTTTTGTCTGTTCAAATTCTTCAAACTTAACTCTTTTAAAAATTTTTAGTATAAGAAAAATGCGAACTTAATTTTATAGGCATGTCGGCTCATAAAATTGCTAAATTTCGCAAAATTAAATAACAATAATAAATGATTACTATTATTATTACTAATACTATCGCGATGAGGTACAGAGATAACCGAAGGTATATCCATATCTTTATAAAAGAACACGAGTTCATTATTCATGTCTCTCCGCTGAGTAGACCAAAACTACTAACAACAGCAAACATTCCAACGAAACTTGAAAAAAACACTTCATTGTCAAGAAAGAGAATGAAAGTAATATAGCTCTGCCATTTGCTCGTAATTTAGCCCGCGTGGTGTTATCGTTAACTCTAAACGCACCAAAACGGGCATCTCAGAGGGCTTCTGGGGAGAGTCGCTTGACAAGTTTGGCCATTAATCGTTGTAAACGCGAAGGGACCAGCACGAAGAGAACAGATTACCCGCAGTGAGAACGGACACATTTGTTTTCAATATTCGACGTCCCGTCACGCCACTTGCTTCGCCGTTTTTCGTAATTTACTACGTGGGAGTGTCCACTGCTACCTATGACGTGCCGACACTTTGCATGCATCTTTTAACCCGACTTAACGACACGCCCAAAACTGGAGAGCCACTACTTTATGATTTACGGTCATTTTCGCTGACAAAAAGTGCTAAATAGCCGGCACTATATTTCCACGCCGGAGCCCGCGCCGAAGTGGATTGATGTGGAACACGCCGCCGCAACTGTTTATGATACGAGATGCTAAAAGGCGGTGTTTCTGGGTTCTTTACGGCTGGTCTTGACTATGACATTATTCGCCACACGATTTGCTCACCATTCTATTTGTTAAGTATTGAAGAGATTGTAACTGTATTTACGTGTCAGAAGACTCCAATTTTAATAATGATTTAAATACATTAGTTACCACTTGTACTCTATAATTCAAAAATACTAATTATGTCTGCATCAAGAACTGTTCTGAGCAATGAATTCCATCTCGAGCAGGTTTTCGTCCATTTCGCTTGATTAACTTTCACTTCAAGCACGTACCACGCACGTTTTCCATAGTCACAAACCGTTTTTACAGTTTTGGCCTTTAAATTAATTCCAATTAAATCATTAGAACATACATTACTATCGAAAACAATGAAACGTGAATGAATCCCAAGTAAAATGCTATAATAAAATGGTAAAGCGCAATCCGAAGTCCATTTTGTTGCAGACAACGCAATGTTATTTTCTCCAAACAATTTCAATTATGTTCTATATGCAGGAGAAAAGGTACTACATAATCTGATCTTCACCTGTAGGTTTCAATTTTTGGTTGTAAGAAACTGGCAAAATATCGACTTTATTTCATACGAACGAGAGTGCAAAACAGCGCTCTTAAAGATCTAGACATCACGATCGGCGATACTGCACTTTGAAAAAGAAAGACATTTTACGAATTTCATAACAACTGTAGAGATAAAACAATATTTAAAAGTATTCATGTTACTCAACGCCCAATTTTGCAACAAAAAATTTAAGTTAAAAATCTACGATCTTTAAGATTAGAAACTCAAAAAAACAAAACAAAAAAAAACTTTAGTTTGACAGAGTTCGTCATATACTGACGATTATTAATATTTCGCTCCTATATAGCACTAAAAAATCTTAATCAGCAAGCCTTCTAAAACCGTCTCCATATTTCCAGCGTTCTTGAATTTGGCAGCCAAGATAACGAACTATAAATTTTTAAAAAGTGTCTCAAAAGTGCTGGCCTGATTAAATATGTAAAGAAGTTAATAACGAATTATAAACATAATGCCCCTCAGCATTATTTAAATAAAACAGCCTGACTTATAATAACTAAACTTTAAAAGCAACTTGTTGACGAAAATTACTTCACTCTTTAAGCTCACAATTGCTTCGTGTTGAAATGGGTACTCCTTAATTATATGGCTCACCACAAGAATGCAGGTCTGAGCAACACTTCATTAAAAAACTTTTGCTTCTTTATACGCGAAGAAAAGAAACAGCACGAAACGTGAGAGGCAGGCGGCGCGGACGAGGAGGGCGTGCGATGAGGGGGGCAGCAGGAGAAAGAGGCGACGGAGGAAGGTCGAGGGGGCGGGGCGGGGCGCCGCGTGCTGCGACCGCCAAAAATGAAACGCGCGAGCGCCGCACCGTGACCGACGCGACGGCAGCGCCCACAGCGCGAGCATTTGCCCGGCCATTTCTTACAGAGCGTTCACCAAGTGAGGAAAAAACACTCGCTGGAGAATTTAATCCACTCGCAAAAATTCACACTGCCGTAATTGAAATTCAATTTTATATATAGCCATGGAAAAAAATACATTTTTTTGTGTCGGAAGGCGGAACATTTCGAGTAGATTATCTCCTTTCCTGAGGATTTCGGTACAACAGTCTTTCAAGAACATTACGACCGTTGAATTCTGGAAAATTTTAATCAAATGGGAATTTTCTATTGATAGGGGGTTCATATCACTATTGATTTACTTCTGCCGATAAAATACGCCGAACTATAATCAATAGCTTCAAAAATTTCTTTTAAATACGCAGTTTCGAATGTTATTATTTGAATGTTGCAGAATCATCAAAATGTACTACGCTAACTCCGGGTGGCTGAGCCATTGTTGATCGTTGAATAACCTCATAAAACATGTTTTACTCCTTTCTATTTCACTACTAGTCTCCTTTCTTCTTTTTAATTTCATTTTTCTCCCACTTGCCCTTCATCACACATTATCAACCCTTCTAAACCAGAAAGACACATTTTACAAAATAATACGGACTGAAGGGTACGAGGATACTAATATTCTCCGCTCCCGTTGAGCCACTGCACTGAAAGACGTTTTACTAGTTTTCTAACTGCTATTTCGTGGACACCTACTTTCTACTGAACTAGAATCATACTTTTTTTAAATTCTCTGTGGTTAATGCCAACCACAGGTAAATGCTGGTAAATCTGAATTAGATTCGGGTTTATACATGAATGCTTCACATAATAGAATGTGTTAATTCATGTTTTTATACATGAAGCACCAGAGTGCGGTACTCATTGACTTCATTCCTGGTTTCTACTATCACGTGCCATGCTGGGAGAGAATGAACGCTCATATCACAGCTGCTGGAAAGTAAATTGTTTACCCTGACGTTGCCCTGGCAACTAATTGTCCTTGCGTCTCCTTCAGGGACGACCGCTTTCAACATCGGAAAGAGAGCATGTATCACTATTACACTCTTACAACAATTTTCACTAAAAAAACACAAAAATATTAAACTCCCACTCCAGCATTATGTACTTTAAGTATGAGTAACAATATCAACATTTCGCTTGTTTACTAATGACTTGCCGTTTCATTGTAACAAACGATTTTTGAGAGTCAAAAGTAGTCATACACATAATACACATCAATATTTCAGTACTAAATCTGCTATTTACAATTAATATTCATGGCTCAACAAGTAATCTTTCCAAAGTTGACCGAGCATAACTTGGGTGTAGTAATATTGATTTTACCTTACAATAACGCCTAGCGGATGCTACAGCCACCTTAACTCATAACTCCGTCAACGTGCACGGATATCATTGATTGTCCGTAGTCGCAAGTTCGGCCATCGAGTTCCGATGGAGACGGGCTCCGGCGGGTGCGCGGGCGAGCTGACTTTTCCCCTCTCGAAAACCCGAGACAAAAGGTGAAGCTGCGTCGGCGTGGCTGGCCCGACGGTTCGGGCCGGCGGGCGGGCAGGCGAGCGAGCAAGCGAGCGAGGGCGGCGGCCGATATATCGGGCGCGTCCGCAGCGCTGCTTATTAAAGCCGCCGGTTTTAATGAACTGACCGCACCGGCCTCGGATTAATCGATTAATGATTGTAGGTTTTGCCCCGCGGCGGCTCCGCGCGATTTTATTAAAACCCGCCGCACAGCGCAGCAGGCAGCCACGCCGGGCGCAGGCGGCGCGGCACGTTCGACGGCGGACGGGTCGCGAGGCGGCAAGATCCAAGACTGCCTACCAAACGCACACACGACGGCAGCTTCATAGCTTGAACTGAAGGAATGCATAGACGGAGACCTTTAGCGTAGAATGAAAAGTGGACACACTCCGATAACCTGATACCGTGGGGGTAAAAATATTTAGTCCGGTAATATATAGGACAAGGTAAGGGGAGAGGTAAAAAGATGTAAAAGGAATAGAAGGACACTAAACTACGAGTTAGCGTATAGGGATGCCACACCTTATTCTTCATTATGGAACTAAAGATTATGATATTGAGTCGGAATAATGGATATCCACATTTAGAATATAGAACGAGGAGGGGGAGTAGGATGGGAAATAGGAAATGTGAGGCAAACAAGGAAAATCAATTACCCAAAAGAATTTCATAATGTAATTTTGGGATTGCATAAATCGACAATGATGTGGCGAAATGGAAAAAAAGCCTACTGCATGATGGCGAAATAAATGATCAGAAGATTATGGCGGAGAATGATCAAATTATATTGAACAAGACAGTACGAGTTGAAGACTCAAATGAGAACAAGAACAAGTGTACGAACCCATGGAGCGGGATGGGGGTGGGGGTTGGCGAACGGGGGTGTGCGCAGAAACCCGCCAGAATTCCTTCTCGGCGCCGCCGCCGCCGCCGCCCTCTTGTTGACTGTGGATGCAACGCCGACGCGACGCCGCTTCAAAACCTCGCGCGGATGGCTGTAGAGACGGAACATTTGGGAACGGCGGGAACGCGGAGAAGCTTTCAACAGTCGTCGAGAGGTGCGAGTCTGCTCCTCCGCCCGCGCCGCTCAGCAAAGCGCAGATAGCTCTTCTCCAGGAAACGGAGAGAAGTGCGATCGGACGTTCTTTTCGTGAGTGATGTTCTTTGTATGTTATGTACGTTTTTTTAATGTTGCTGCACGAAATGTATAAGTCGGTACTGGATCCGAAATGGGATCGCCGAAGGTTCGGGATATACTTATAAAATACGGAGGAATAGAAAGATTAGGAAACCTTGACTATATTTTCCTTTCTTTGAAAAGCGCGACAGCGACGCAAAAGTTCACAAGTCGAATGCCATGCCAACGAATCTCTGTAAAAATGATATTATCTAGAAAATATTATCTGTAGAAGCTCCTAAGCGCTTGGGATGATCAAATCTTTCATCGGAATCTACTGAGTAAATCATATCGTACATCGAAATGGCAAACTAATTGAATGATCACTAGTACGCCTTTGTCCAGGTCATTAGTTACTATTGCTAACCGCCAGTGTAGATCAGACTGATACTGTACTTGTTTATGCACACTTCACATTTAGAGATTCGTCTTAAACATGCATTATACATTACAGCCCGCATTTAAGAATGTTACGAGGGAAATTAGAATGGACAAAGACTTCATCTGTCCCCATCTCACCTTCAAACATGGGAAGTTCCTCACCATTCAGGGAGTCGGGGGGGGGGGGAGAGGGGCGGCGGTTCCATACGCCCTCTCCATCGGCTAAGAGCGCTTTTCAGTCCAATAACCCCCGTTCGTTCGCACGGCCTCCCCGCGCCCCCGTTGCCAATCCGTCTCTCCCGCTCTTAAACCTGTTTCCATCTCGCCGTCCGCTGAGGGCGCCAAGCGCTATCTCCATCTGCGGCGGCGGCGCCGTGGGCGCAACGCGCGCGCAAATGGCTCGCCGCCGAAAACATTTGCCGGCGGGAGCAAGGCGTCCGCGGAAGCCGATGAAACGGCGCTCGGGGAGGGAGGCGTCAGCTCTAGAAAGCAAAACAATGGCGGCAAACGAAGATGGCGGAGAGCGAGGACGTAGTCATACGAAAGGTAGGCACCAGCCTTCAGCACCAACCTTCAGAAGAACCGAGGCATTTTTTGTCTTAGGGCGACAAGAAATTAAAAAATGTGAGTACAGCGAGACGACATAAACAAGCACCACGCAACCAGACAAAAACAGAAATTGTGAACAAACGAGGAAGCTGAAGAGGCACGAAAGAAAAAAATAAATTAGGTAAAAACGTGACAATAACGGAAAAAAATGTGAATGGCATTGACCAATGATCACCACGTGGACTGCGGAGTTTCTGCCCTGGGAGCGTAAGACAGAAGGCAGCCGCGCAAGATTCAGCTATGTCAAGACGGTTGCAGCTGCTGGCGACGAGGGCTGGCCAAGAAACCGTCGAGGAACTGGCTCCGCGTGCAGGAACGAGACGGGCCGGGCCCGCCAAGACGAGGGCGCGGGAGAGTCGATAGAGAGGCGCGAGCGCGAGGCGAGGGGCGGGGCGCCGGAAGTCGAGGAAGCGCCGTCGATGGCGGAGGAGCGCGGGGGGGGGGGGGGGGGGAGCGCCAGCAGCGCGGGGGTGGAAAGAAAGTGCGCGCGCGGACGCCCCAGGGAGCCGCAGGGACGGCGCCGGGGCGGGCGGCGGCGCACCGCGACACGGCCGGCAGCGGCCCTCATCTCGACGCGCCCCCGGCCCCCTGTATCCTCGGCACCGCCCCCGCGCTGGCTGTCCGACTGCGCGCGCGCGAGAGACAGAGAGAAAGAGAGCTAGCGCTCGCGTTGCCGCCCATGAGGTCTGCACGCGACCCAGCGCCGTTACCGGATCAGGTCTCCGCTCCACGCAACGCTACGTTTTCAGTTAGCCGTCACGCCTGCACTCGCCCACCGAGATATAACACGTTTTCATTAATAGAACTGGTTAAATCAAAATTACGCCTGGGCATTATTTATCGTTGCAAGTTTATATGTTTAAGTTAAAATCGTAAGTTAACACACTCAGAATGTTCTATTTTCATTTACGAACATAAAAATTAACAAGGAAATTAAAATCAACGAAAACTATTTGAGGTATTTTATTTTTAGTGCTGGCATAGTGAATTATCAGGAAATCAAAGGCCATCTCTTACAATCGAACTGCAGAACGAAAGTGACAACGTTGCTAGAGGCGCCAGCAATTCCTAGCGGTGAGATTATTATATTTTGAAGTGACTAGTAGGAGTACAGCTGGGACCTTAATTTATCGGTGGAGTACTTGCAACCCAACTAATTTTTGAATAATTTATTTGTAGGGTAATATATTTCCATATTTTAAATGACTGACTTCCAAACAAAATTTCAAATTCTTAAGTCACTCCACAAAGGAATGATTTGTGTTTAAATTCCAACACACACAGCATTCTTGAGAATTTCAATAGGTACCATCTCTAATAGATACCGTTGATCCGTTGGTTTCGTGTTATAGTGACAAATATTTTAATACATCAACAAGGAAACGACTTCCTGTGCACAGTGTATTTTCCCTTCCCTCGTGAACAGTGCATCCAGCGGCTTTGGGCGCATTCACATTGTTTCGGTTGAACTTTTTGCAACCACAAAAATGTGCGAATACACAATGAAATGTCACTTCGCATTCCAAACTGTATAAGCACAGACAATTCCACTGTTCTGTAACATTATACCTGAAAGTGTCCTCAACATATTTAGCAACAGTAAATTTCCACATTAATTACTAAGCAATGAAACAGCATAGACATTCTACATTTGTACATAAGATACTAGTATTGCGGTAATAATTATAATATTCCTACACCGGTATTTAAGTATTAGATGAACGAAGAGTTATTGGACTCAAATGAAAAAACTGCTCGAAATGGAACTCTCCGTCGGTTTAAGGCAGGCAATACGCGACTTCTAACCTGCATGTTTTTCATTACTGTTTATTGAATAATCAACGTTTATCCGTTAGAATTGACGTAAACAATATTCTGAATGCTTCCTACCGACAATGTCTTGATAATTGTTTAAAATGGTATCCACGTGAACAAGCAATAAACCATCATCAGCTGCACGTTTATGCCTACACCAACATGCCTGGTGTTTGTACGTACTGGAGTCTTCAATAATATGAAGGAACATTTTGTGTATTAACCTTCCAAATCTGAACATTCAACAAGAATTCCTGAGATTTCTACATTGAATTCGTTTGTGGAGTAATCAATTAGAAATCTCGTATAAAGAAAACAGAAATTTGCAACTGCATTCAAACACTCATTGGGGAGTCGGAATCATCGACTTTCTTTTCTTGTGCGATTTAATTACTCCTAGAAACAACTGCAAATTTTGTCAGTCCATTCGATCGAAAAAACTCAATGTTGTTGCGCCACTTTCAAATACTCGGCGCCTACGCTCTTCATTCATAATTCTACACAACATATCACTTATCTTCCATAAAGTAGGTACAACATCTCCAAATTCTGTTTTCTCCCGTGTTACACGGTCTGGTCCAGAATAAAAATTATTTCCTGTCAATACCAAACCTTCTAATGAATATGTAAATACGCGTTCCCTTCAACATTCATCAACGTTATTCGTGAATCAACATTGGCTTGTTGAAGGAATCATCAAATAAACGATTTGGATTATAACCCGTTAAATCAAAATCAGTTTCACGAGATTGACGCAATTTCTAATTTGTAAGAATTGAAGCACCATCGAGCAAACTGTCTCGCTTCAAAAGTTTCAAGGAAATACTTCGGATGACGCCGAGTCTTCGACTCCAAGAATCTTGTGTCCAAGACTCGTGAAGGAGGTGGAACCGGCGACAAGCGAAACGAACCCAATTACGACCCCCTTCAACTAGTGAATCTACCTCTTGGGAAGATGGGCCTAGAATGAGCACGATTAGTGTGCTGCATTCGAAATACGCGAAGCGAAGGAGACGACGATAACAAGTTGTCATAAAATTAAGGCGATTAAGATAATGGAAATTTTATTTGCGTCAAATATATAGTTAAGTCAATTTAATCGATGAAAACGCACTGCTGACTGTTAAGTGAGGAAAAAAATTGCAAAAATTGAAACAGGTACACATTCCACCACTGGGATAGTATAAGAAATCATTACATTTTTTCCAATAAATAATACTTAATACTTGGATCTGTTTTTGGATGGGACCAAGAAATACATTCATTAATAAAAAATAATTTAAGATTTATCGATCGTCGGTCGCGGAAAATTTTGAATGTTAATTTTTATAATTACTATACAATACTAATAATTGATGTATTATCATTACTATTTTTTTTTTTTCTTCAGCTTTTTCCCTTTAAGGGGTCGCTGTTTTTCTGGTTTTGGCGAAAGTTTTACGGCCGGATGCCCTTCCTGACGCCAACCCACGTGGGGATGATATGATATATGATGATGATAGGAGGTGAAAAGACGAACACAATACAACCATGCCCGAGGCGGGACTCGAACCCGCGACCCTTCGGTCCGAGATCGCTACGGCACTACTGCCTTAGCGATCTCGGCCACCCGGACCGGCGATGTATTATCATTACTATAAATACCAATAATTATTATATTACTATTACATAAATTATTTTTATTACTATTATTAATATTATTACAATAAGAAAATACAGGAACATACGAAAATATCGTTTTCACCAACCCAGAGAATTCTATTGAAGACTAGCCTAGTCATAAATATCTCTAACCGGGAAAGCAAGCATCTTTCCCGCAAATCCGCGGACATTCATGTAGATTCTGTTCTCTCCTCCTCCAAATATATTGAAACCTGTCACGGAAATATGCGTCTGCCAATATACAAAGATTTCAGGATACGAAAGTGTCATCCAAAGCGACTGCTCCTTCTTCATCCTCTTACGTTCGCACGGGAGAAAGCAAAACCGCAGAAGAGGCCCACCGCCAGGCGGCTGGAGGAAGATCCGTATTCCTCGGCCCGGAGCCACTCCGAGGGAGCGGGGAGAATCAGGGCGGCGGCGGCGGCGGCGGCGGCGGCGGAGCAGCTCGGCGCGGCCGCGCACTAAAATGCGCTCCCTCGCGGAATACTGAGAAGCGGAGGAACAGAGGCGGCAGCAGCAGCACGTCGCGGCCCGAGCCCGCGCAAAGTTCGGAAGCGCGCCCAAGGCGCATACGCAATGGCGCGCGGAGGCTGAGGCGGTTAAATGGGGCGTGCGCAGATCCGCCGCGCGTGACGCTGCCTCTTCCTCCGTCTACTCTGCCGCCGCCGCCGCCACTTCCTTCCCACGCCCCACCCCCTTCCCCACGTGCCCCGCCGGCGCCGGCGCCCTCAGGGGCTTAGGAGCAGCCGAACGGTAAACTCCGAGCTCTTGACTCCGTCGAGGCGAAGGTCCCTTCGCCAGCTGCCAGTCTTGAGCCGGAAATCGACGACCAGGGGGCATGCAGCGCGTCACCGTCTGGACTTCCACTCCTAACTCAGTTCTCCAACCATTCTCCTCGCCGTTACTAATAGCGCCCTCCAGCGAACAAATCGAATATCAGAAATGTTGGAATCCATCGTGATTATCACAGCCACTTTTTTATCTACATTCCCAACAACATCATCATCCGCAATCGTGACCTCTTAGACAGAGCGGCCGTCTCGACACCTCTATCCCGACACACAATCCAGTACGCCAGCATCACCACGCCCGCCACTGTTTTCACAAACGCTACAGAGGCAACTGCCGCCACCTCACGCGCCCCGCGGGCGCAGACCGTTACACAAGGAGGCGCACGCAACGCCCGGCGGTTCGGGGGCTTGGAACGTGTCTATCCGGATCGACGTGCTTTATTGGCCTCAATAAGTAGATCAGGCGACTCAGAAGGCGACCCAGCGATAACCGCGCGCAGCACCAAGGCTTTTATGGTTTTAAATTTCCGGTCTCGTTTACGGTGGGAGAAGGCGGCCGGGGCGCTCCTGGCTCCGTAGACTGAATATGAATATGAAATACTACGACTGCGTGTGCCTAGGAGCAGCGCAATAGTAAGGTGATAGTTGAACGAAGTTGGTAAGATATATTCTTTCTGCATTTGCTATGTAACCTACGTCCACAAAACTTTCCTCAGTGTGTGCCTTCGTTAAAAAGTTCCTTTCCTTTTAAATAGTGATTAGTACTGTACACAACTTCTAAGGTTGATACATTGTTTAACTCTAAAAATAGAATACCCTAGAGACGAGAAATAACTACAGTTATAAAAATTGCATAACAACAAGAAAAAACCAAATGCAAAAGATCTTTCCACAACATCAACTAAGATTACATTTTTGATTAATGAAGTACTGAAAATTTTGACCAGCGGCCATCTAGTAGTAATCTCGATTATCAGTTCGAATACTCAAATGTTGGGTTCGATGTTACTCAAATGTTGGGTTCCACATATATAAAGATGGAAAGATGAATAACATGTTTATTTATGTAATCTTCACTGCAGAGAATAGAAACAATAAACACTAATAGAAATATGAATATGGGAGAGGATATAAATACAATCGGTACTTCAAACATTTTTTTCATTATATCACAATGATAATATATTTTGGATTTTTACTGAATCCATCCGCGTTTGTTTATCAAATCGCGACTACATCCTCGTTCCACCAAACAGACTACCACCTTCCCTATCTCTCAGGCGCCGAGAGCGCGCATCAAACCCACTTAGAAGAGCATCAGATCTCCATCTCGTATCCGTGCCACCTGCGCTGCGCCATGGACCGTGAAAAGTCGTCCATCGTTACCGCTAGCGCCCTAAGCACCAACACACAAACTTTCACAAGTACAGCCGAGAGTAGAATTAAACACTAGTCTGGAATTATGTTCGTGTTTCCGGAGGTTCACACTAACCCATTTCTGCTTCCTTGACTAGGCTCGTACTGAGCATTATATTTAATCATCAATTTATGAAAATAGAGAGAGTTTAACGAAAATATTTAATACCAAATCAATGAGGGGGGAAGCTGAACTTCACAAACGCTTACTGCGGCTTTGTAGAACAATTATTTATTATTACCAAAAAGAAAAAGTGTACTATCCGGCAGTCTAAATGCCTTCACAAAGCCTAAATGCACCCGCTCCAACAGGAAAAATGTATTCGCGCAGATCCAAAATAGATCCCAGATCCTTTATATCATTAATAAAAAACAAACGGGTTTGGAAACAACGTAAACCGAAAGCATAAGGCATTTTATCATAAATTTCTACAAATTTTGATAAGCTACTTCTGTGTTCTGTATTTGCCACAATTTTAAACAAAAATCTTAGTGGTGCCTATTTAACTTCCCAAAGAAATTAATATCATACCTAGTGTAACTACCGTGTACCTCCCTGCAAACATATTAATTACAAAAAAGTTATCATAAATTATAATTTATATTAAATAATTTAATGTAAATTAATTTTAAAATTCTATGTTAAATAGCTTCACCCTTGACTTCCGCTTCCCAAATACCATCCGATTCAAAATCCGGTTTGAAAGTTCAAACGGTCAGCGTGAGCGGGCATTTTGCGGTGCCGGTCGAATATCCCAACAGCAACAACAGCAGCAGCAGCAGCTTCGGCCATCGGGTGTGTGGCTTCCGTGGGAACATTGGGTCGACCAGGAGAGCGCGTATGCTAGTCGTCATTGCCGTCGCTGCTGCCGGCGGCGGGTGACGGCCGGTTGTTCCGGTCCGGCGTGGCGGGGCGTGGCGTGGTGCGACGTGGCGTGGCGTGGCCGCGGGATCGATATGGGCGCATTCAGTATTAATAAGCGTGCGCACCGCAGCACACACACAGAGGGCCCGGGGCGCGCGCCACGTGTTGTTTATTGCTGCGCTGCGTTGGGCCGCGTCCCACCGCCCTGCGCCCGGCCCTGCCTTGCCCCGCCCTTCCCACCTCCGCCGGGCCTTGTCCCACGGCCGCGCCGCACCGCGCCGCGCGCACCTGCGCTGGAGGGCCAGGGTTAGCACGGCCTGGGCGGAGCGCTCGTGACTTTTGCCACCGATCGCAACCGGGATTGGAAAATGTTACTGACTGGTCGTGGAAAAACTATCTAAAATTGTTGTATTCGCTCCCCCAACATTAGTTTCAAAATTATTAATGCAATAACGCATAATTGAAATTTTGACTACAAAGTAGGCAAATTCTTACTAAAGAAGCATCATTCAATTATACACAAATGTCCTAAAATTAATATAATATATACTCAAGTGTACATTATATAAATATATATTATATAATATACTATATAATATACAAGTTAAGACACGGCGCACAAATTTAATATAATAATCTAAATTAGTTTCAAATAAAATGTACCAATTTTCTGAAGGTAATACAAGAGCAATGTACAAGTATTACAGAACAAAGTGAAAAATACTATGTTATCTTGAAGGTAATTTGATGCTTTGCAATGCAAAATAGAACACCGAGTGGAAATAACAATAGTAGTTGATACGCAGTAACGTATTCGCCACTAAAGAATTGATGCTTGAAAAAGATATGTAAAACGTAAAATTAATGTCTTAATGTATTCATATTTTATAACAGACCAATTAATATAAACACAAATTATAGTGGTAAATTTTATTCTTCCCAAGTTACAAATTTTCATAGAAGCTTCTCTTCGAAACAATATTTTTTTTTTTATTCCGTAATAACTGTGATACGACATTTGCCTTCGAAGGCGTCTTCCGGTTTCTCCTGCGGTACTTCATACCCAAGTTGGATGACTTCTTTATAACAAGTCACATCTAAGAATTATCTTTTTGTAAAGATAAAGTCTCGGAAAAATGTTTCATCGTGGATGGTATCTCCAATAAAGGCGCGCCAGACAACTGTGGGAAAGTGCCGTCGAATCTAGCAACATTGGAAGCTGGAAGCTTAATGGGTCTTTGTGCTACGTCTCCTGGAAAAAGGGATGTTCACGCTATCTGAACGTAGCATATTACTCTAATACAAAATCGTGTTTCGAGCACACATTAGGCCGATACTCGCATCCGGGAGCACGGAAAGTAACCGTTTATACTGGTGGTACCGTATCATACAAAGAATATTACTCATAATGCGAATTTTTTGTACACTACTGATAACAACTAAGCACGGCATTTAAACTAATCCATCGCTTGTAATGAGGCAAGTCGGATGAAAACTTTGTTTTTCGTTTCTAGATTATTGCAAATCTTTTGTACAATTATATAATTGTAATATTAATTTCTGTGTACTGTTGTCAGAATAATAAGTTCCATAATCTCACAAATATTTTCACACTTCTTTATTACGAATATGTGCACGTAACCTTATCGTAATTAAAATTGCAATGATAATAGGAATAAAAATGACATCTTGACTCAAACAATTTTCCGTCGCTTTATTTTTATGATTTCTTTTTTCGTTCCAAGTCTCTTGTAGAATTATTGACAATCATATCTCCCATGCATTTTCCGATTTACCGTAAAGCGCTTATTAGGAAATCGCAATTTCCCCAAACATGTTGAAGTCCAGCGCATACCACGAATCCCAAAATAATTTACGTGTCACCTCGACAAGTGGAACACGAATCCTCAGCGAGCGAGACCTGCACACGGACAAGAGACGCCAATCTCGCTCTTTCGAGAAGAACGCGTCTGCAACATCACACGCTTCCTGAAAGGCCGGCTCACACGAAAGCCACATTCGCAGCCTGTACTCCAGCGTTGATCCCCATCAGCGCCTTCAACAAATAGCTGCTGCTTCTACCCGCTCTGGCTGTTCGTCATTAAGCGCGCGGCGGCATACACAACGGGCACGCTCCCGCGTCGGCCACCGCGCAGCACCGCAGAGATCGCATCGGCCGCGGCGCGTTTCCGCCTCCGGTGGTTTCGCGCGCGCCCTCCGCTGCCGCTCTCTATCGCCGCTGCCACCGTGGGGGTGGTAGCAGTTCAGCGCCGCTACCGGAGCGGTACAACGCTCTCGAGCAGTTGCCTTCCTCAGCCTCTCGCAAGCTTTTTGCGTTGGACCACGTTATGACCGGAGGTAGTACGGACTCTGTGATTGAATTTCTGTGTAACTCAGCATATCTAAATGTATTGTTCAATGATTGAATAAACCGATCCCGAAACTTGTAACTTTCAAAGTTTAAAATGGTCAATGCAGTCCGAAGATGACCAAGGGTTGTAAATATTTAATATTACTGCAAATCCCGCCAGAATTTCTCCCAAAACGCTAAATAAATATAAAATGTACAAGTCTAGTGACAGTAATTCTGTTTATCACCTTTTACACAACTTTCGTGATCTAATAACCAGCGTTCGTTTCCATATCTGCCTTCAGTTTTATTAGGTTCTCTTTTCATGTTCATTCGTCACTTGACATTCTGCCTATTTTCAATCCTTAATTTCTCAATGTATATATATATATATATATATATATATATATATATATATATATATATATATATATATATATATCAAAGATAATAAATTAATATTGCGCCGAGAAGCTACGACTCAACATTCTCGTCCAGGGCGCAGACAAAAACCGATGTTCCAAAATTTTGTAAAAAAAGTTTACAAAGAAAATGCCCCAGCAGCCCCCATGAAGTTAACAGTGTCACCGTTACTATCGTTAGTCCGCAGCTCACGACAACCATTCCAGGAGTATGTGAACTTTAGGGAAACCGTCACGAGCTATCACCACTACTGACAAATTCACGGCGGATATGCCTGCGGCATGAGCGAACGCCCCAATGTCAGCCGCGCGCTGGGCGCAGTGACGCGACGCGAGGCCGGCGCGAGACGAATGGCCTGCGTAGCGAAGCGGGGGAAGGAAATCCATGCTGGCCAGGCTTTCGCGCGTTCACAGCGCTCTTCACACGACCTGCCCCGTTACCCTCAACACACATCTGAAAGTCATTGATCAAATATGTGTACCTGACTCATCGCACAAGACAAGGAAAAAAGAAAAAAAAAGGCAATATTAACATTGATATTAGGAAACTTTTGTCTTGAAATCTTGATGTACGAAATATAAGTCACGAATTCTTAGTGATAACTGAAATGATAAAAATGTTCAACTCTAGCAGATGTGTTTTGATTGAAACCAGTAAAAATCAGATTTACAAATAATTCATTAGAATGAAGCAAAACCTTTCAGCACGAAGGATCATTTAAAACTAGCATGACATTCTCTATATTGTATGAATTATTAGAGTATAATTCCATCTTCAAGACTCAATACTTTAGATTACCCTGACATTTTGAAACGCATGAAGACAATGAAACATTTACTAGAAAAAACCGATCAGTTTCGATCTTATAAATGCAATATAAAACTAATGTAAAGATTTACATAGTTTTGTACCTGTAATATTAATATATCTCTACAACGTCCACACACTGCCGATTGTCAACTTTTTCGTGGGTTACACTGCTGCTAGCGAAGGCCCTTCCGGATTTCGCCTGTACACCAGATCAAGCTCAAAGCGCAGATGAGCGGACAGGGCTTGGGGGCACATTTGACTCCGAAGCGCGTCTGAGCGAGAGGGGGAGCAAGCAAGCAAGCGAGCGAGCGAGCGCCCCAAACTGCGTTCCGAACGCCGTGCGAGGCCTCCGACCGCCGCCGCCGCCGTCGTCGCTCATCCGGATCATGCTCCTCGGGCGCGACAAGAAGCGGCCCAGGTACCGCCGCGTGGCCCGGCCCAGCCCGGCCCGGGCCAGCCAAGCTCAGCCGCCGGCCCACCGACCGACGGTCAATATATATTTTATAAAACGACAAAAAAAGCCCCCGGAGTTTTTACACCCTGCGCGCCGAGCCGCCGCCGCCGCCAGCGGCATCCGGCTGGAAATTGGCGCTGGGCGGCGGGGCGGCGGCCGCCGCCGCCGTAGCTGCTTCGCCGCAATTACCACCGCGCACTCAGCCACCACCGCCGCCGCCGGATGCAGTGCCGGCAGCGCCGCGCCGGGCTTTACACCTGCCTGCGCCTACCCACATAATAATCCCTATTTCCTGCCCATCAACTATTTAATTAGAGATCCGTTTAATATACGACATGGACCATCTCCGATGCAATAAGCTATTTCAAACTGTCCTTCGTTTTTTTGATGCGATCCGCCTCGTGCGTCCAAGAGGATAGGGGCGGGGAGGGTGAAGCTAATACGCGTATTAACCGTCGACTTTTGCCGCCCTGCGCTGACTCACGACGAGACGGTCAGGGCAAACGTAGTTCCGAGACCTTTTTCCGAGCCGCTTCGCCGGGGGAACAAGTGTGGTGTTTACGGTTGACACTGTTTCCTGAGCAAGCCGGTGTTATGACAGGGAATAATCGTCTTTTAAAGGCGCCGTTTATGGCGGCGTCTGCCGGAAGATGGGGCAGCGAGGAGAGGTGCGGCGTGGGGCGGCGGGATGGCTGGCGGACAGAGCGCCGCGGCCGCAATCGAGAACGCAAGTGCCCCGGCCGGCGCAGGAGGCCCGCGAATTAAAAGCCCTTGATGTGATATTATACTTTCAAGCGCGGTAGCTGTGAGGTCGGTGCAATTGCTTCGTGGTCGGGTGCTGCGGCACGTTCGAAACCACACTGCGCTTCTCACCGGGTGTTTTTGTGGTTTCCTTCTGTTTCCCAGACGAAAGGAATTATACGTTCTATTATACAGACGCTCCATGAATACGGAAATACATTATTTTCTCTATCAGATTTTCACTTGACAAATACATCATTCAGTAATAATTAATTTTCAGAGATGGTTTACAGTAGATGAAAAACAGCCTTCGGATGTAAGCTTCGAATAAACCTACGAACATTTGCTTTTGCAAATGTAAATACTTAATATTGACCAAAACCCAACCCTCTGTCAACTGCGACAATTCTACAGGAGTGGTGAGTCGTTTTATGACTTGGGCAGGAAATAGCAAAAAGATAAGATAAGATCCAACAGTTCGTAAATGATTCGTACGCTTTACCTCCCAAGAAGCGCGCAACGAAGACTGATTAACCGCACCTTTCACAAAGACTATTTAAAGATATCTGGTTCCGATCCACGCTTGGAAGACCCATTTTATTATCGCCATCAACCGCATCAACTTCACAGCAACCCCAAACCATTTTACGACATCAAGTATATTTAGAATAATTGTTTATGATTGCGGCGACCGGAAGGGTAGGCAATTCTATTGATACTAAATATTAAATAATTGGAAACATCCTACATATTGCTATTCGCACGTTTCAATATTCCGTTAGAATGATCTTCAATATTAACGATTCACAATAACCAAAAATTATTTTTTACTTCGAGTGCGTAAAGCGATATCTTTATAACAAAACTATCTTTCAAGAAAGGGATGATAACAAATCAGAAAATTTTTGAACTATAAAAAAAAACATTTATTGCACACTGTCTTATATATACCAAATTGTCCAAGGGACTGAAAATAAACGATTAACACTTTTCTATGAAGATGCTTTCTTACAGTAATATAGCTCATTACACCCCAGCCGCCGTACTTTCAAATTGTAGTCTCATCTAACAAAATTAACTCATTGAATCTTCTACCTCTCAAAATCAAAAACAGTAACGGATAAAATGAAAAAGTTTGAAGCGTACAATTGAGTTAATAACTGGGCTACCAGTGTTTTTGTGAAGAAAAAACAATAGTTACTACCACAAAACTATTTTACCGCTACGAACATGACAGTCGGTCGCCATAAAACTGCTCAAGTACTTTAATTACTTTACCACCCATGCTGCACGAAACACGTTTTACAGACATACTCTAGACATCAGTCGTGAAGAGTCAGAAACATTCTTGAAAATTACATTCTTCAAAACCCCATCATACACGATCGAACAACAAATTAAATGAGTAGGGACAAATTCTGGCTCCTCCAATGAAATCTTTCACCATCTCAGTGCCCGTTATGGAGTTGTTGTCCAGTATATCATCGAACGACCTCGAAGCAAAGAGAAAACTAAACAATATTTTCAGTTTTGAACACGGGAACATTTTAAGTAAACAATTCATTCACAAGCAGTCTCGAGCAACAAAACACATTTGAACAGAAATGCGAACGAAAAAATAACACTTTAAAATCATGGAATCGTGAGAACTTGCCGATAGCAGTCGTTTCGAGGAATCACTCCACGTATCTCTCCAGTTAAATATGCTCGAATTCATTTCTCCTCTCGAAATTTCCCGATCTCATATATGCCGCAAGGGAATCATATTTAAATATGCAAGCTACTTAATTTTCATGTCAATGTGGGTAGTATTAGTTCACATAAAAATGAATAGTTATTCAATGACTTTCTTACAGTTTACAACTAGTTTCCGGATTATCAAGTGATCTTCCACAACTTTAACCCATTCACTGACACACGTCTCTGAAAATTTATGTACGAATCAACCATACAATAACGATAAAGCACCCACAACATCAACACACAAAACAGAAAACAAACATACCCCTTGGCATCAATAAATTTGTTGCCGTTAATACTCGCAGTAGCAAAATACTGTCAACTTTGCATATGCCCGCCCTGCTTTTTCGAAGAAAAAAAAAAAGAAAAACAGTAACCACCTGAGCTAAGTGATCTCTCAGGCAGCCAGCCCATTGTCTCCGGGGGCGCAGGCAGAGGAGATGCGACCAAGCAGCGCGGGCTGCACCGGCCACGGAGGACGCGCAGCGGGCAGCGCTGTGCGCAAGAGCAGCACCGGCGGCGACCGCCACCGCCGCCGCCGCCGCCGCCGCCGCCTCCTCCCGACGCTCTCGCCGCCCGCGGCTCGCAAACCTGTTCTCGGCGCAGCGAGCAAGTCACTGATCGCGTTTTTAATATAAAACAACTGAATAAACACGCCAGAGAAATAAACCGGTTATCAAACGAGAATAATTTTTTCGTTTACAAGTAAAATACGTTGCAAAATTAAATCAAAATAAACACGCAGTCGAACGGATTATACTCTTTTTAAAATAGCCGCAGGGAATGTGTGGTAGTTGCTGCATGCCATGTTCAGAGATCAGAATTCTTTGTTTTAGGAAAATAATATATCGCTCAAAGTCGAAATGAGAGGAGTAAATAGCCCTCGCGAGTTTTAGAAACCATGACAAAGAATGATCTACACAATAGAAGATGAACACACTATTCAATATAATGAACAATGTACGTATATCAGTGAACTTTTGGCCCTGAATTTATAACGGAACGCGTCAATTAGTCAAAAGTCCTCCACCGGGCAGTAGTTCCCGAGAAGAGGATGGCACCTTTCCTCATTTTTGTTTACTGTTTGTTTCTTCCACTTCCGCGAAATGTTCTTTGTAAGTTAAGAAGACCGATCACAAATGTATTATTGAGTAAAATGTGAAGGACAAACAGCTCAGCAGTTCAGAATTCTTATCAACGAGGGAGTGTACATACTCGCAATTGTAAGTAATCGGAGAGTTAAGTTCTTCGAAGATACCTCATTTTCTCTGAACTTCACGCTATCCTCCAATTGCTGATCATTAACCGAGCTGTTTCAGTAATTCAGTGCATAGTATTTCTCGCTATTCACAGACGATTCCAGCAATTTATCATTCCAATCTCAAAGAACAAATTTTGTATCAGATATTCTGATAATTTTCTGATATTTGGTATGGGACCATTATAAATCATGGAAAACTTAAATATTTAAGCATCATCTCGCATACTACCGTTGTTCTCATATTTTAATACTATCAATATCACTGTTTATTCTCTCCAGGTTGTAGAAGTTGAAACTGCCGTCACTCTGAATCGAACTTGTGAAAGACAACGCAATTCCAGATTTTCGGATTCTCTCATTTCTTCTGCCTTTGTTACGAAGTGTTATAGAATGTAAGACATTTATCATGAAGTCACGACTGTCGCCGTCGTGTCATCAAGCACTATTACAATACACACGAATAATAATCATCAACTTCTAACGAAGATTTTTTAAACAATGAAACACAATTACAGGTAATTTTCTGATAGCTAACTACATTGAAAGCACAACTACATATAGATTAATGTAACGTTACTTTTGCAAGCTAAGTTTGTAATTTCATTGTCATTAGAGATTCATTTTCACTGAGTGTAATTAGGGTTTGATCTTTCTGCCACATTTTCAAAACGGTCTTCGTTCGAAACTGCCATTGCTTACTCCTGCACACTGGAGTAAAATTTCAAATGCACATTATTTTTTAAAATATTAAAATGTTTTCGAATAATAAACACAGAGCGATTAGATGCTTTAAGTATCTTTCATTTTCATTCTTACAGGTGGGATCAAACTAATACGAATGCAGTCCAAAAATTAAATAAAATGCCCTGAATGCCCAGTGTTTAATAATCCCAAGCTCGAACAATTTGAATCAGTGTTCCCTTCAATTGTGACTGTCAGAAAACCAAAGCGCGGCGCGGCGCGGCGCGGCGCGGCGCGGCGCGGCGCGGCGCGGCGCGGCGTGGGGTGGCGTGGCGTGGCGTGGCGTGGCGTCTTGCAATGCGCGGCGCGCGCCGTGGCTCAGCCGGCGCCTGGAGGGGGCGGTGCGTGCGCCGGCGACGCGACGCGGGACCACGCCGGGCTGGGCTGGGCCGGGCCGGGCCGGGCCGGCGCGGCGGATGCGGGTGCGACGCCGTTAAGTAGGGCGTCTCCATGCCGTCGATAAGCGTGGGGCGGGGCGACCGTCGGCGACGCCTCTGCCGCTGTGAGCTCTTTATAAATAATATATCTCGGCGCCTCGTTGTCAGCGCGGTCACGCACCCCCGCCGACTTCGCGGTCGTCGTCGCCGCCGCCGGAAACTTCCCGCGCTGCAGCGCCGGAGGTAGCGGGGGTGGGGGGGGGGGGCAGGAGAGGAGGAGGAGGAGGGAGTGGTGACTGCGACGACGAGGGGTCAGAAGAGAATGCCTTGGAGATGAACAGCGAATGGTATCTCGCCGTTTGTGGTGATGGAATGAAAGGAAGAGAGAGAGAGAGAGGGTTGAAGGTCGAGACGTTGGTGAAGTAGATGCGTCAGAAAACCACAGAAAACGATGGCAAAGGCGACATGAAGATGTTGACGGATGCAGCGGCAATGGCAACTATGGCGAGGAGCCCAACATCCCCTGCCAGGGCGCAGCAAGGGTAAGCAGAAGGACCACGGCGGGAGGGGGGGGGGCGCGCGGCGGCGGGCAAGTTAACATCCCCAGAGAATCCGAGACCGTCGCTGGTCACGGAAGAAGGGGTCGGCGAGAAAGAAGCCTACTCGCGAATGCAGCGCCTACTTCCCTCCGCGAGAGAAAATCAGAGTGGCGGAGATTGCCCAGGGAGTGACTTACGGAGCGCGAGGTTCTGCGGCTTGCGGACGCTCGTTGCCGCGCTTTCAGTTTAAGAGACTCGATGCGGGAGAGAGGCGAAAGCACCTGTTCCAAGGGTAATGCCATCAACAGCACGTTACTTCCACAGTCGCATTCTTTGTAAATAAGACATTTTATTAAATCAACTTTCCGTTGACAAAAGTTCGATACTGACTCTTACAGAGTTCTCATTGTTTACGAATTCGGCTACCCTTACTGAAAAGGTTTTTTTTATAGTAGATTACTGGCAATACTAACAGGAGTTCGAATGTTTCCGTGAAAAATTAATAGAAACGTTCAAAAGGATACCAGTGATAAAACTCGTTTACTTTTTCCTGATAAATAGGATCACAAGACCGAGTTATCAATCTAGATTGTAGGATCCAGTAAAACAATCTACAAATTCTGTGAACAGTCGGTCACCGACGTTTTCGTCTGGAAACTTACTACAATATCCCCGAACACAGCAACCATATCAAGGCACATCGCGGGTAGTCAGTGGAAGACTAGCACATTAAGATTCATGATGCGTGCGAAAGCACAAGAAAGCACGCTGGTAACAATGTAACGTTACCTCTTATCTAACAAGCACGCGAACACCGTCACACGTGTTCTTTCAACAGAGCAGCAACTCTCTTCCGCCTTTGTCGGGTCGAGTGAGAACAGCTATTGTGGCGGAGACGCCATAGGAGGTCGCCGATAGGTGTTCATGAGCATAAATGGCTTCGACAACCAAGAGTTACAATTACTTATTTAATAGAAATTAGTCCATAAACGTATTTAATGGAGTAACAATTTTGGCATCTCTTAGAGAGTAATTATTCCTCTGGATCTATTTTTTCCACGACCTATAAAAATGTAACTTATCTCCCAGTACTTATGAGATGCCAGAGTAACTTAGCTACTATCGTCAATGTTTCACACTAAAAAAAAAAACACTGATAGGCTTCCAAATAGCGTGGTTGGTTTGGGTGTGCATTAGAAGACAGGTTAGGACTTTAATACGTAAGACATGCTGTTATATAAAAACATTAAAATAATTTTAAGCATTAAAATATGAAGAATAGCGTCTAATATCACCTGGCTGTTGTTCATTTACTAATAGAGTATTAATTCCCCACGAGAAGCCACGGCTGTGCTGTGCGTGCTCTTCGCGGGGTAAACAATATCACAGATAACTTAGTTTTAGTGGACGTTCAATTAACTTCAACGAATTTATACGCAATTACAGAGAGAAAAACTGTTTACCACTGAAAGAAATGTTATTCTACAGCAAATCACTTTCAACAGTTCGCTTCAGACTTTGCTCCATTCAACAAAACGCCTTGAAAGAGCCGCTAGAAATTTCTCGCGTGTCTGAGATTCCATGGGACTTGACGTGACGTCACAGCCGGAGCTCCGTGCTGCCCAAGAAAGGAAACTACACTTTTTTCATGATGAGAGTCCTGCCCTTCTTCTGTTAGACTAGTTTCTTATTAGTTGTTAATCCGAGTGTTTGGGGGAAATTTAAGAACCAATGTCGAAGTTACGCGAATCAAATAGGTTCGAGTTTAAGATTCGATTAAGTCCACGGAAGGTTTATAATCGGCGAAACAGAGACTTTGCGCCAAATTTAAAATGAGGAATGTACTTAGATCGTTACACAGTTCAGGGCGTATCGTTTTGAAGTTTGGATCAAGCATGAAGCAAGTATTTACTTGTAATATAATGATGTAAATAGGGCTGAATGATCACAACACTCGAGCGAAACTCCTTTCTGTTTTTATATTGAAAGCCTCCTTGTCTTCTAATTTGAACAAGCGCAAAAAAATCACAGAGCTCAGAAACTCGCACGGCATCTTAATGATGAACGAATATGCTGGAGAAGTTTTTATCTGAAGGCCTGGCCATCATTTCTTGTAATTTCCCGTTGTTTAAAATTAATAGATTTTTTAACAATCGAATATACGCTACAAGTAAAATTTATTGCAGGACTTTAATTAACTGACAATCAATTTCTTTTTAAATGCAAATGCACACCGCCATTTCCACGAACGACTGAACTGCGACATGTCCATATTTCAGTAGACTCAGTATTTTTTTCTTTTCTGTCTGTGCTGAAAGGTAATTATTAGTCTTTAGAAGAATTTAGTCTTAAGAATTAATGAATCGTCTCTCATTGGCAAATTATTCCGAACAGACTTCTTAAATCTAAGCAGCAGCATTTACTGCCATTTCATTTATAACGATGGTCTAATATTGAAAAAGAGTCTATCGCAATTTATAAGTATCTTGACAGTATCTCTAGACGCATACGCCTATTAACGACGACACAAACACGATCGACGTCGCAAGTAATTGCGCTTTCGCGTTTGTCAACAGCGAAGAGCCACTTCTCAAATTCCAGAGTAGTCACGGTGGAAACGCCTATTGACAACAAACTGAACATGCGGCGTGCAATGACTGAGCAAGTTCCACTGGTGAAGATGAACAGAGCGATACAGTCAACAGATCTTAATCATGAGGTTACGAGTTTAGTACAATCCCAATCAGTCCCAGGACTCGAGACAAAAACTACTAGTACATTATTTTTTATATATTAGTAGTAGTAGGAAAGCAATGAGTCTTCGTTTACAATAATGACAAATTGCCGTACATTAAAAAAACTTTGAATAAAAAAATTACAAGAAATGTAGTGGCCTGCTACAGCAAAAATTCTGCCGAACAAAAACATAGAAAGTGGTTTTCCAAACAACATGCACACTGAAGAACAACTCAATCCAACATTCTCGTATTATATTGCAATACATTACACAACAAAAGACTTCACGAACTGGAAGAACGAAGCATCACAGTACACAGTACAACAGTTCTTTACATACCAAAAGTATATACCAATAAAAATCTAATTGCTAACATACTAATATTTAAAACAAAGTTGCGATTCCATAACGCAACAAAAGCATAGCACATATTTAATGGCAAGGGGTATCTTCCTTTCCTTGTTAGCGCATGACGTCATTTGTGTCGTGGACAGTGACGCACTGAATATGAGAATTCTGTCGGTAAGCCTGTATTGGGAATAACCGAAAAAGTAAAACCCAATGTGTGTAGGATTCAGACAAAATTGAAATTGTTTAATTGTTTTTGTATTTTTCCCCAAGCTCCTGAGTATATAACGAAACCATAGACATGAACGGAGCCACGTAGTGCATACTATTCTTTCAATTACTGCTCAGGTTGGAAATTAATGTAGATTTCTTACTCTTAGATTGGCATTGTGTTAAATTCAAAACTTTCGCAGCCGCGCGGTGCGCTTACACGCCCATGCTCACTCGGCATGGTCCGGGGGAGCTTCTGACCGCCACTGCCATCGCTGCCACTACCACTGCGCCTGCGCCGCGAACTCGGCCGCGACCTTTTGGCTGCAGGGACACTCCACGCAAAAACACACTTCTCTCTTTGTGAACAGAGATGTGGGCGGCTGCGACCGTTGTAAACAGTGTTCATCAGCACGTACATACAAGAAATAAATGGAAAATTAATTTTGAACATGTACAAATGTCCGCGATTCAAGTCGTATCTCTTTACAGTTTTTATCAACTGTCAAAATAAGTGACCCTATTTAGCGCTTTCGAACGTATGCCTATTTTACACAGGTGTTCTTGGCATTACTACTTCAAACTCGAATCACAAACACACATTTTTGTAAGGTGATTGTAATCGATAGGCTCGTAAATAACTTGAAATTGGTTGGGCATTTGTAATCGTATGTCTATGTAGTAATACAAATTTACCTAAGATTTTTTTAAAATAATCACATTACTTTGGTTATGTCTGGTATGTATATTTGAAGGTACGCGAAAGATTTTGAAGAACACAATTCAGTATCCTCAGCGTCCAGTTCTTGCGCAGGAAAGTACTGCAACTTTTTTCTAGTAGTATGAACTATCTTCATTAAGATTACTTGCAGACATCCTAGAATCGAGAGAAAAGACCGGTCTCCTACTTCTGCAGATACAAAATGGGGATCGTTTGAGAATGGTGAAGTCCCAAACCATGAAAACGCCTGAAAATGGTCCAGACTGAAAGGTCCCCGACGGAGCGTAAGGTAGAGATAAATGAGCGTCTATGAAAAATGGCAGCGAATGGGGTATGCGAGGGTTTTGCATCGAAGTGTTTGGAGATGAAATCCATTCCAAAGTTAACAACCAGAATTTTTCGTATGCGACATTTAAAAAAATAAAACAAACAAAAATTTGCAACTTCTTTCAGTAGATGATAGTTGATTGTGTGATAGGCCCCTAAAGGACGATGCGGCCAGGTACAAAAAATTACTTGCAACACTTATCCGAATAGTATTGTAAAGGAAATAATCTCCACAAAAGTTTTAATAATTTTATTAACCATTTTCCGTAGTTAACTTTCGGGAAACACTTTTCCCATCCTCAGTGGATCTCTAGCATAATGGAGAAATGAAACAAACATAAGTTGAACACAAAACGGGGGGGGGGGGGGGGTACAGTGAATTTAGTGGAAAAACAAATAATATCATATAAATACAAAAAGAAAATAACTTACTGCTCAAGCAACGTGGATCTCCCATGAATGATCACAAATGGTCAAAAATATGAAGTATGAGCAGTAAGTTATTTTCTTTTTGTATTTATATGATATTATTTGTTTTTCCACTAAATTCACTGTACACCCCCCCCCGTTTTGTGTTCAACTTATATTTGTTTCATTTCTCCATTTTGCTAGAGATACACTGAGGATGGGAAAAGTGTTTCCCGAAAGTTAACTATGGAAAATTGTTAATAAAATTATTAAAACTTTTGTGGAGATTATTTCCTTTACAATACCATGGATTACCACAAGATATCTGCTACCACCACGGAATTTACTTATCCGAATTTTAACTACAGCTTTTTTATCCTTCAAGAGAATTAAAATAATCAACTATTCAATTTCAATAATGCATTGTTTATTCTATTTCATAAGGTACGAAGTAGTTTGTGACTGATCAAGCTCAGGAAACTTTCATGTAAACAACTGACGAACTAAAAGCTGCATTAATAGCTTTCACTGTCACACGAGTGACAAATTATCAACACTACACAGCGCATTTCTCCGCACAGCGTACTTAGTAGTTTAATTTCACTCTTTCCAGTTCTACAGATGGAATGCAGCGTAGGGGGAACCATACAGGGTCCAAACGTGCAGCGCTTCCCGGGACAATGCGGGTCGCAGGCGTGGCGAGAATGGGCAGCGCCCAACGGGGCTGGGCAGGGACTGGAGCGCGGCCAGTCCGTCGCGGGCACATGGGGGGGCGACGAGGCGGTGGTGGCGGTGGCAGTGCCTGCGCCGGCAGCAGCAGTGGCGACGGCCCGATACAATATTAAACATGCTATTTACGGTGCGCGCAGCGCGGTTTGGGAGTCGCCGCGGAATACAGATGCGAAAGAGAGGTGGCGCTGCCCGACCACACAAGGGACGCCGCTTGGGAGGCAACGAGCGCGAGAGGGGTGGGGGCGGGGGGAGCGGGAGGGACAAGGCGCCTCTGCATTGCGAATCACTCACAGCGCAGTGTGCCCGGCAGCGGTCGCAAACAGTTTCACAACATCCTCTTGCTATTTGCAATCCTACTAGCAAAACACTTTCTATTTTTCGATTTCTAATAAAATTCTGACATGTATCTATCGTAACTCTTAAGAATGTCCTCTCTATTTCTGCGAAAGTGTTGAACTCTAAACAAGATTTCTCTCGACTGGGTTGCCTCTCTGTTATTCATAGAAACATATCACTTTCCTAAAGCAGTATAAATCGGATTTTATTATCGTATCTACTCCATTCTACAGAGTGAATACTAGTACATTTTACTCTGCCATTCCAGGGCATGTTTGCCAGCTCCGATTTGACAATCGTGTTGTCGGTTCACCATTTCATCCAGCCAGAAGGTCTGAAGTTCAGGCTCTTTTTGGGTATTCTTCCTGGTGCCATATGCATTACATGTTCGTTCAATCTTCTTTGTAATCGGTTCCAATCACTGTCGTAGGTTGCATCCGACATTCTAGACTTATTTCGTCATTCCTAATGTAATACAGAATCCAACCTTACTGACCAACGAAACTTCTTTTTTGAAATTTTTACGTTAGTAATTATTTCCTTTCGGTGCCTAGGTTTCTACGTACTATAGCGTGAGAATGGCCTTAACTTTATAATTGTTACGAGTACATGAGAAATAAAAGTGTTCCAACAGACAGTGATGCAAAATAAAATCAACTACTACACATGTTATGAGGCACTAACTGTAAAATACCTGAAAATTCAATGAATTACCAAGCACAGAAATAAAAAACTACTCGATGTTAATAAATATTAACATTCTTATATAGAATTGAATCACTCCATACGTACCTAAAATATTGCACAGCACACAAAACACTTCACTTCTGGCTCTCTGAATTCTCATGTTCAATATCAGCGCCACTGTTAGCCACTGTTATTTTCAAATAATGCATTCTGAAGTACGCAAAATATAACCACTAACATAGGTAACAACTTCATCAAAAGCGGGCAATACTTAAGAAAAAAGGGGGTAGTACACAAAATAAAATTAAAGTCTCATAGCTAGTCACTATTCCGAAATCACCGCTTCACGAATCGCCTTCCGCACAACACAGCGCTGCTCCGCACGTTCGCCGCAAGGCGCGTGCCGACTCGGACGACGGCGGTGTGCGAACTGCCGCCATAAATTGACGCTTGGTCTCGAGAGGAACAACCGGCCGGTCGGCACCCCCCCCGCCTTGCGCCGCCTCTCCGCGCTCAGCTGCCCAGTCGAACGCGGCGTCGACAACGACCGAGATAAAGCGCCCTCGATTATGAAGTCGCGCGGCTTTTTACTGCCGTGATATCCTGCCCCCTTCCAACCCTCGCATCCTTATACGATCGCCGCGGACGAGGGACGCACACGCGCGCCGCGATAGCGCGCGATCCGAAGGCGTGCGACGTGTGGCACCCGACTCGCGACGCGTTCGAAAGGTCCAGAGGCCGCTTTCGCGATAGCTTTTTCTTTTCGGACCAAGCGACGGCAAACCACGCACTGCACAATGTGTGTTCACGAGCTGGCTGCGGAATTATTAGTTGCGAATTAAATCGATCCGACCTCCATTGTGAGATATCGACCCCAAAGATCACGTAATTAGTGGCCGCGACGCCGAACGGCGATAGCAATCGGAGCGCTCGCAATATGGGGGCGCAAGTGGGTAACTGGGCTACAAGCGTGCATTTAAGGTAGTCAACCCAACAGCAAGTATCTGCAAATTTTGTTATGCAAATGTCAGTAGAACTGCGCACTCCTTGATATAAAATAATCTTAATTTAATGACATTTCGTTCATTAACTGCATTACACGTACATGAAGGCGATTATTATAATCCGTCAACATGTGACTGTAACGCGCAACTAGTAGAGGAGCAGACGACCACTTAATGGCACTAAAATAACATTAAAGCACTTTACCATTACTGACGTTCGACCATTACTGACGTTCCTGACGTTACTGACGTACGCCATTACTGACGTTCGACCTCGAAACACTAAATCATATGTATCACATTGTGATCTACCCAGAACTACGGACGCCATGATGCTACAAATGTATTCTCCAACAAGCTCACGTGTACTGCGGCTGGCGTGCCGACAGATAGTTAAGTGAGAACATTTCTCACTTTAGTAACGAGGGAAAAAATGTCAAAAAAAGTACATTCCTTTGGACCTACCGGTTCTCATCAAGCCACATTTGCTAACAACGATCTCCGATAATCACAAGCAAGGAATTACGGGCATTAGCAAGTTAAACATTTCTTCACTTAAATTATACACAAAACCCAGAAGACACCGTTCCCTTCTTAGAGTCCATTTATGTCTTCCTGAAGTCATCGTCACAGAAGCCATTACGACGCACTCCAAACAGCCGACAGGTGTTAACGATAGTTCTCTCGCTTGCTCCTTTCCGTTACCAACTCTAAAAAGACCGGAAGAACGGAGCTCCCAACACAACAACGCGCTGACAGGCGGCCTGTTCGATCATCCGCCGACAGAACACAGTTCCTGTCGCGCGCAATCTCCTTCATCTGTCTAGAGAATGTGAGAAAACGCGCGTAGGCGAGAACTACCCAACACGCAAGCGGCAATGAAGATGATATCTGCGTATCGGGCGCCGCGCGGGGAACATGCTGCTGACCCGCTGACGCGACGGAGGAGCGCGGAACACGCACTGGAAGTTCCCGCAATTATCGTAGCCGCGAGGAGCGAGCGGCGCGCGACAGGCTTGCCTGGCGCTCGCACAGTAAACATATCGCGCGCGCCATGCAGATCGCTTCCAGGCGGAGGAGCATGAGTCTCTGCGGTCAACAGTCTCTAAATATTCGAAATGAAATCCTGGTGTTTTCGCGGCATTTGGTCTTGCAAGACAAGTTTATGTTGTTCTATAATCTACTAATTGCATGAAATTTCACTTTCATTGCACATTTCGTTAGCGTACTGTATTTGCACTCTTTCAAGACTTATTATCGAAGACTTATCAACAAACAGATCTGTAAATTTCTTTAGCTCTTGCCCATGCCAAACATCTTGTTGCTTAGAAGTGCTTATTAAAATCTATTTCGCCAGTACTTCTACTTCTTGAAAGAATGCGAATCGCTTACAAAGAAGAATAAATTAATGGTGTGGAAACAGAAAACTTCTTGCATTATTTGTAACGATTGCGTTATGTATTACAATAGCTGAATTTGTGAAACAATATCGCATATTTGAACTTTATTGCACAGGTTTCTTTCACAGACAGCGACAGATTACTTCACTTCCTAGCTGACCCTACACATGCCTCGGCGAGTTTTTGCAAACCACAAAACAATTGTCCGAGATGGGATTTGAACTCAAGGTTGTAGGTTTCCGAGACCTGCGCGCTAGCTACTACGTAATCGAGTCTTTAAATTGTTCAGATGTCGAAACAAATCCATAAATAAAAAAAAAAAAAAAAAAAAAAAAAAAAAAAAAAAAAAAAAAAAAAAAAAACAACAACAAAAAATAAAACATCTTTAAATTTTATTAAAATGACACTAGTCAAATAATTCAGTTTCTACATTCTGCTCTATCATTACGAGAAATTTAAAGAAAAAAAAGAAATATTTTTTTGAAAAGAGCTTGTTTAAGTATTTGTTCAAAATTGTTACAACTTAACTTCAAATTGTGCAAAAACAGTTCATTTTTTAAGAAAAAAATGTATACTCAAGTATCATTCTGAAAAATAGATTCTATTTAGACAGCATGTATAGCTTCAATAACGTAAATTTAGAAGGCTGAAAAAAGTTACGTTTTGCAATTTTCAAAAATCCTGATGTTCAAAAATATTTATAACTTACACCATTTTGACCAGTGCACTTCCCTCTATTCAATAAAAATTTCAAAAAACAAAATTGGAACTATATTTTGGATCATTTTGAAAATGTCTTAAGGGTCTCATATAAGTACCTTCGAAAATGAAATATCAGATTCAAGGTATCAATTTGCAGGGTCTTGAGTTGGATCAGGTTTTCTTTTCGGCGAATATCCGTTTGGGGAAAAATCCCATGTACAGTTTAGGATCTAGCTTTCTTCTAACAGACGTCTTTGAAAAAAGCTCTTTCAGCGACTCCCAAAACTTATTTCTGTAAACATCCCTACAACGCTTCTACTCCGAAGACATCAGTACACGAGAAAGTAAAAGTATTCGCAAGATGGAACGTCAAAATGTTTCAATAGAACTTGTCAACACATTCTTTAAGATAACATTATCAGGAATTTATATTACGAAGAAAATATTGTTACGCATACCTCCGATTTCTAACATTTGTGGCGGATACCCGCTAGCTTTTACAAGCTTTAGCTGAGCACACGATCGGGTACTTTAAGTAACAATAAAACTGAGCATTCACGTAAAAACTATTATACTCCGACCAAGCCTGTGAACAGTAATATCGCAATCTGAAATCAACACACGTTCTAAAACACATTAGAATTAATTACTAAGGTTTTACTTCTAACAATAACATTATGTTAAAAACGTAGTCCCAGTACACAGCGACTCGTGAAGGAGCTCAGAAACTTGCTTTGAAGGATGAGAAAGATGCATTTAATCGCGGTATCACGACGATACGAAGTCTATTCTAGTAAAGATGTTTGTTAACAAGGTTTTCTTAAATAAACCTGCGAGTTTTTTTTATGATGCTCCTAGACCTTTACAGGAAGAGTTCTTTAACTACAGAAAAATTATAGATTGATTCGTTATGAAATTGAATTCTGACTAATCACATGGATAGCGAAGACTCTTAAGGATAATTAAATAGGTTATTTATGAAATCCCTCACGCCAGGATATGTAAAGTTGTGGGAAAACAAGAGAAGTGAATAATTAAGTACAAAGATAACTTTACTCTTTTTTCTTAATTTCTGATGCATATCTTGATCGAGAATGCAATGGAGACATGTAATTTACTTCTATCAGTGCCGTATTAGCCTATACGGCGAAGAAAGTGCTAAAGTATCTGTTTTAAGCACACAGCAACGCTGATAATACACATCTGGCTACTCACCGCGACAGCCTCTGCTCTCTACGGCGCAAAGAGGACTGCAGGGGCTACAGCACTCACCTAAAACAAAACAAATAAGTGAGATTTGATGAAGGGCAAATTCACACAATGGTAGAAACCAAACGACAACAGTTCAATTGCACACGGTGTCTCAAAAATTTTACAAACTAATAGTGCGGAGTAGAGGAGCTGAAAATGATCCCTTTGCCAAAGAACACATGGTGGGAAATATATATAACAATGGAATGCAATTATATAGTGGCATTTGCTCCAAATTTACGCAACCTTGCATGCATTAAGTTCGACAGGTTCATGAAACACCCTTGACTGCGTCAGAACGTAACCTGTCGAACATTTGTGCATATAGGGTTGCGTAAAAATCAGGGGCAAATGCTGCACTTATGTGCAATTTACCATTACAGTTATTTGGCAAAAAGTAATAATTTTCAATCCCTCGGCATGTACTAAAAGTTTGTCACATTTCTGAGAAACCCTGTATATTATACCACTATCACAAAAATTACATTAGAAGTATACAAGTGTATTTTTATCACACAATTCAATTTTTCATACACTGGTGATGTGATCAAATGGAAATACTGAACCCGTACTGAACTGGGAACTTTTGCGCAGTTTTACGCACGAGAGAACATAAAAATATTGGAACTTTTTAATATCATGCTTGACAAATTATATAAGATTTGAAACATAGAATTTTGGCCACTTCACGACAACTAAATTCGGTCGAGCAAAACAATTTTAGAGCTTAGTCGACTCACGTGGTACGCGCATTTAATCCAGAAGGAAACATTTGGTTCTTCGGAATTTACGTAAAACAACTGAAGATTATGCAACGCTTAAGTTCCAAAGCACTTTTAGGTGAAAAGGAATAAACCTCAATCCGTTAGGGAAACGAACCTGTGATCTTGCCATTCATTAGGCTAGAACTCTACCGTTTACGCCATCTTAACGGATAACATGTGTCAAAGTATTTGATAGGGTTGTATGCTTAACTAAGATTGCGTCGCAGTTACTTCATAATTTCTCGCAAATTCCAGCACATCCTGTACCAATACCTTTACAATGAGACCTTATTTTTCATAAATAGCTCATTACTTCGACTGGAAAAGAAATCCTTTCAATACAAGTAAGTATCATTATTGCTCTGAACTGAAGATTAATACGCGGTCTCATGGCGGCATGAGTTAGTCTCCTTTTAAGTCATTAGAGGAAAATAAAACTGAAGATCCGGTACTAGTCTTTATGCTTCGACTAACGAAAAGCGCATACTCGCATTGTTGCTTCCTGTGGCGCTTTGTCCCCCCCAGCACCCGACGTCGTTAAGCAAGTGGCATCCAAACTTAATTTGTGTAACTTTTGGCAAAAATTGATTCACACAGGGAGCATACTTCCGTTCTTCCTCCTTCCGCCCATCTGTTGTTTCTGCGAGTATTCGGAAGTGCGTCTCTCCACCGGCAGTCGCGCTGCTGAAATAAAAGCCAGGGCGCGCGCGGTGGCAGCGGCGGCGGAGGCGGAGGCGCCGCGCCGAGAGCGCGCGGGCGATGGCTGCGGCGCGGCGGGGGCGGCGCGGCGGAGGGCGGCGAAGGCCATTACAACCAAGTGGCGCGCCGCCGCGTCCCCAAAAAACGCAATAATTGCAAGAAGAGCTCGGGAGGGGGACAGGCGCATAGACTGCGGCGGTGGCGGCGTCGGCGGCAGCGGAGGCGCCAGGTGCGTCCGCGACGACGGCGGAGCGAGGCGGGATGGGACGGAACGGGAGGCAGGGATGGGGACGGGGGCAAGGGAGGGGACGGGGCAAGAAACGTGATAAAACGGCCCCCGTTAAATTAAAGCTATGAATCCCATCCGGCTCTCGCGCCGCCGGACACGACGGGCATATGCGGATCCGCCGCGAGAGCACGGGCGGCACCCGGCACGAGCGGCAAGGACGACGGAGGGGCGCACACGACGGTGGATGGCCGAATGAGAGGATCCAACTGAACATCGGCTCTTTTCCTAAAGACGAGGGATAGAACATTACAATCTGAGACCTACCATCGCGAGATACCTAAAAGTTGTGACCTACATGGTGGTGAATATTTTCACGCATTATTCTCACATTGTTGATGGAACTGTTGCAAATATTTAACAGCGATCCCCAATATTCGCTTAGGAATTTTGGACATGTTTCAGAAAAGATAAAAGTTCGCAAATTCTCTTTTTTGGTTTAGGAATATTGAATTCAACTGAATATATTTGTTGCCTTCCCTTTTGTTGAATGCGGTGAAGTTCATCGCAGGACTATAACGCGCGCCTCATCATCTGTTCAAGATTTACTTTCAGATAGATGCACGTGAATTAAATGATCACCGCATCACGGAACAGTTCTTGGAGTGAAGACCGCTGGGTCCGTGACGCCCATGACATATTTGCAATTCCATTAATAGTAATATTCGAACAGTTTCGATTTTCCTCGCTAAACTGGGACTTGTCGCGTATCCCCAAAACATATTTGCCATTTAAAACAGTATGAGCGCATAGCGCGAGTGTTTTCCTCCCCAATGCATACGCGCGGTGCATGCTATGCAAACCCTGCAAATTTATTCCACGAAAACAAAGTCCTGATATTCGACCAAATTATTTTATTAGCTCGGTTAACGTGACTACACATGAAAACTTTACCTGGACAAACCTGTGTGATACAACAACGCGCAACAAATTTTAATCAGCACAAAAAAAAAAAAAAAAAAAAAAAAAAAAAAAAAAAAAAAAAAAAAAAAAAAAACATTTACAAACATTGAAGACATCTAAAGAACTTTCATTAGTAATGGAAATATCACAGAAATAGTTATAAATTATCAGAAAATAAACAAAAAATCGGAAATTTTCTCCAATATTAAAAATTAAATACTAATATAATTTCAAACTTGTAATATTCAAAAGGCAATGTGTATTGTAAAGCAGGTCAAATTCCATTATCGGACTTCAACTCATTCAACATACACAACACTACAACACTATCTCCAGTATAGAAGTCAATATTTTTGCAAACCAAATTTGTAGTGCTCAAAGAAGAATCCGAGAAGTTTTTCTCGAAGTTGTCTATTTCCTTTTCGATGGTTCATACTAGTATTTCTTACATTCACATACAAATTGACTATGACAATGCCCCCATCCACAAACCAATATAATTTAAAACTAGGGAATTTTTAAAACAAGGCTGGTAGGATCTATGCAGCGAGCAAATAATTGTTTAGACATTCACTAGTATACGCGGCTGAATCAAATTCAAGTGCAAGTCAGTACGGCTGTATAAAAAATAGTGTATGACACGCATGGCTATTTATTTTTGCTCGGCTAAACATATCAACCTTACCAATTCGAAAAATACAATTTCCACTTTTACAACTCTTATCTGAAGCAATACATGCAGATATTACCTAAGGAATTAAAAAAAAAATAGCTGTGTTAATTTTTGTAATATAAGTTCGTTACTACAGCAAGCAATAGATATTCCAAGGAGAAGCACTCCAAAATAATAAGCCGTCGAAAAATGTTGCTTACATATCACTCACGACGCTTTCAAGTTAATTGTGAGATGCTTATCCCTCATTTCAAACATATGATTCCCTTATCGGGTGAAGAGAAGTCCAAAATTCAGACGCCACCGCCCATATTTCTGCGTTTCTGAACAGCACCGCCAATGTCCACGGGGGTGTCGGTCGGGTATGGAATACAGCGGGGCGTCCCGGGTGGTAGGATTTATGGGTTGAGCGGTGGTCACTCGCGAGGGTGGGCGGGCGGGCGAGCGCGCTCTGCGGGGCCCGCTTCGCCGTCGCCGCCACCCGCGCCAACCGCCCACCCGCCCGTTCGCCCGCCCACCCACCGCGCGGCGGAGGCGCCGGCCGCCAACGCGTGGGGTGGTGCGGTGCCAGAGCGGGAGCGCCGCGCGCCAAGCCGCAAGGGCGGCGCGGCGCGCCGGCGAGAAAAAGCGTGGGCGGCGTCGACGCCGTTCGCTTGCTCTTCGCGAGCTCCGGCAAAAAACAGGAAGCAACGAGCCAGCGTGTCCGCCGCGCTCAAGCTGCCGCCGCCGCCGCCGCCGCCGCCGCTGCTCCGGGGTGCCAAAACATACAGCGCTGGCGACGACGGACGGGGTGAAGCGATCGATTGTCGCTCTCCCGAAATCTAGTCTGTGTTGAGAGAAAATTTGGGCAGCTATTTTTAAATGAACATGGATGAAACTCAGTTCCAAGTCCATGACCAAATGAAATTTCCAGCTGGAGTGTCGTTTCCATTCTTGAAAGAACGCAAGTGAAAAATAAAGTACTGCTACACCACAATATATGGTGTATTATTTACAGGGTGCACGTGACATTACAATAATGCAAGCTGAATCCTACTAATACGAGCACTACATATCCCTGGAAATAATTTCACCATAAGACGAGGGTCATTAAAAAGGAGAAGTTCAATTTTCGAAAATTTGAAAGTTTAATCACAATCAAGTTTAATCATCACCGAAATACTACATCGGGCTCTATCAGCATAAAAAATATCACGAAAACAAATGGAGCCATTTGAAAAACGTTGTTTACACATTTTTGGTAAAATTGTGACGATTTCACCAACAATTATGCGAAAATAATCAATATTTAAAAAAATAATAATTAATGAGTAAATTACATGAGTTAATAGTCTAACATTTAAGAATAAATTGCATTAAGAAAAAATATAGTTTTAATAAAGTAGTTGCAGGAGATGGTGAAATTAATTTGAACCTTTGCTACGTGACTATTCGGAGGTGTTAATAAAATTTTGTTCTATTCCATTTTATGATGCAAACGTCGCTCTTTTTAAGCAAGGAATTTAAAGAAAAGAATCGTAGTCAGTTTTTGAGAAAATTTTGATTGATTGCAGTTACTGGGAGCTTCAACTGTTATGATCATCAATCCCTTTAAACGTAGCGCCAGGAATAGTGCCTGGTGGCGGTGTTCCTCCGCCGCTAGATCGTGAGACCCGGGGCCAACCTATTCGCCGGATTGCGGAGGCTTTCCCTCAGAGGTATCCCTTTCAGAAAAGCTCTCAACTCCCGAAGTGTGCATTAGTGTAGTTCATATGGGTGTCTTATGTAAGGGGGAAAAGACGAGACAATGAGGAAGGAAAGATCACGCGCAGTTCATTTGTTAGGGTTTTGTTACGCCATTCGCCTTGTGCTGATTAGAGAAACCACATAACTAGTAATCAGAACAACCAACCGCTAGAATCCCCCTCTAGACAACCCTAGAATTCGAGCTAGCTTTGTACGAATAGCTTGTGTCCAAAACCCGCCGTCGGGGCTTCAACCCTCTGAACTTCCCACTCAGATTCGCTTCAGCAGCAAGAGTTGTCGGCCCTGAAAATTTGTTCCCATCACAATATCCACCCATTGCGAGAAAGTAACAAATTAACAGAACATAAATTTATTAACCAGGCAAACTTTGTTAGTTCCTCGGTCGGGACAGCTAATACTCCGAACAATCTGAATAAGTCAAAAATCAAAAACTTATGGTTTTGTTGTCAATCAAAACATCAATATATCTGCGTGTTCTCTAATTTCTCTTTACACATTTTCTCAAACCTAAAAGTTTCCTGAATTGGCCTCCAGATTTGCAGAGATTGATGACCGAATTAGTGGTGTTTACATTCAGACTCCTCTGATTTACTTCTCTAAAATTCGTTATGTTATATGAAATTCGAAAAAATGACACTTGATTTTTTTTAATGAAAGATGACGATGTTTTAAATTATTACTCGGGTTGAATGGAAGTCCATTAAGATCAGTGTTTCCTACTCTTGGGCTTCACGTTACGACGTAGGACGACTACACAAATCTGACAAAAAACACTTGCAGAATTCTATCCTGGAATTCTATCTACCAATTTCTAGATGACATTCAATAATTTCGTACGAGACGACGTGACAATTATCACACTGCCAATAAGATTAATCTGTTCTTCCTTTGAAGCCTTAAGAAATCAATAGAAACTAGTAAAGGAGTATTTGAATTCCTCATTTCAGAGCTTTCAATGGACGTTTGTCCAACAGAGCATGAGGAAATGAATAGAGGAACATACAACCGATTCAAAAAACCGTAAACGGACGGAGTGTAAAGAAAGAATGATGGTTGGGGCTTCCAAAGGACAACAGTGTTGCTGCGTCGAACTCATCGCTGTTTGCAGCGATCGGAAGAAATTTTCAGTTCGCTAAAATAATTGTGGGATGTCTAAGGAAATATCCAACTGATAAGAAACAGTCAACATTCGATATGCTTTCCATTTTCTGCAATACATTCTACATGTAGTGATAATGCAACGGTTTTCATGAGAAAATAATGATTCTATAGTATTAATTTCAACTTTACGTTAAAATATTAAATACAAACTTTTGAGAGAAAATAAAAATACTCTTGGAAGCAGGAAATTATCTGCACATTTTCACTCAATATTTTTAAAACTATTTTTGTTTCGGAAAATCAACTTGTTTCTGGTAGCGGGGAAATTACAATGCTTAGGTATAAATAACTTTACTAATTAGATTTATTTCAAGAATTTGTACACGGCTGAGCACATATCAAACATATCCACGTGGAAATTAGAGCCGCAACTGCATACTTTTTCTTATTATTTGAAGAGATTCCATCCTATACTAGTTTAATCAGGGCGAAAATTTCGCACATTTAAACTTTATTGCATGTTATTGCGGTCAGCAACGGCTTACTTTCTTTGGGATCTCCTCATTGACACATGCGTCTTCAGGCGTTTCCAATCCACAAAAATATTAACCAAGGCTCTCTTCCACAGGCGATACGTACAATTGAATTGGGAATGTATTTCCTTTTAGAGAGCTCTGAATCACAATTGATGTAATACAAATATTGAAATGAGCATCAAAACTGTGATCTTATTGACAATAATTAATAGAGCCCCCTAAAAATAATTAAAAAAATTTTAAAATTCAATTCGATACCTTTGAGTTGACACGGCGTGAACTTTGCTCTAGTCTCGCATTTAAAGAAGAAAAATTGGAGACCTTTTTGAGGAAGCTTTGAAAATGTCCAAGGAACATTAGATTAAGTGATTAAGTATCTTTAAAAGTTTGGGACCCAGATCGCGGGGCCGTGACACAATCCAGATCGATGAGAGAATACCCATTTTATAAAATCTTTTGTAGGGTTAATGCGTTAATATTGTTCACAGAGTGTCAGCACGTTTGAAAACAAACATCACTTTGACAATCGACAACTTCGACAACGACTTTCATAAATCAATTTTTTTCAGCGTCTCATACATTTTCTCGCTATTATGTGAGGGGGGAAGTAAAACCACCCCGCACTACATCTAAACGAGCTCGCCAAGAAATCAGTTGACAGGGCTGGATATCCGTATGCAAGAGCACATCGCTGACCCACTCGAGCGAGGTGAGGCGGCGCGGCGGGGTCCCTTTAGTGGCAGAGCGGTGCGGTGTGCCGCCGCCGACCCGCCGTGAGCTGCATCCCCTCCTGGCGTGATGGATCACCGCGGGCCTACCGCAACGCAGCTGCCCGAAGCAGGCCGCGCGCGCCCCCTCCGCCCCCCGGCCCCCGCACCGCACCGGGCGCCACCGCCACCGCCGCCGCCGCGGTCGCCCGCCCTCCCGAGAGCAGGGGCGCGTGCCACAGCCGCAGGCGCACGGTGAGAATTGCGGTAGGTGCATCTGAACGGGCACGCTGCAAGCCCTCGAGCTCCAACACGATTCTTCGTACTCCGCTAATTACCTCGTGGGATTTAAGTCAAGCGAATTATCAACCAGCAGTGTTTCGATAATAATTCCAATTCAAGCCAGTTTTCACATAAATACCAATCTTTCATTCATCACCATTGACTTAGATCCTCACAAGGCCAAACACAGTGCACTTCATCAAAAACGAACAAATCACCCATTACTTCATATACCACTAGGAAATATGAACAACCCAGATTTATAGTACCCCGCTTTCATTTCGTCGTTTCTCTCTCGTGTCTCAACGGGGCAACTTATACTTTATAAACTAATAGTGACGCACATTTCGTTGACATATTTCTAGACAGAGAAACGTGATTATTGAAGTTTCATGAGGGAGCAATACGTCACACATAGAATCTGAGCGGCTCTGAACACGTGCGAGAAAACAAATGCGATATCGAGGGAACAGAAGTTGTGTCGACATGGGAGCAAGTATTGCTGACAACCATAATCCTACGTTGACCCAGAGGAATGCATACCAGTACTACTTCAGATAATACAACGAAAAATAACGAGATACTAATTTCTTGAATCGCTTATCTCCTCATTTCCATAAAGACCATTTCGTTGCTGTGTCAATTCTGTCATCTATTAATTATATTAGAGAGGATAATTATTACGAAAACGTGTTCCCTATCGACATAGCCATTAATTGCCGTTTAAAAGAGTGGTGCACAATTTTCCAATGAATAAAAGATGTGAAGACTGTGTGGAGATATCAGAAATAAACTTAATAAAACGTGACCATGATTTCTATAAACAGTCGCGAATGAAGCGAGGATTAACAGAGGGCCGTCGTACCGATGATCATGGTATAAATTACGCATTACTTTAACTCTGTATTATTACTCTATCACAAAACGAAACGCATAACATGTAAATTCTCGAACATGTGCCAAAATGTAATCGCTCAAATTTACATTACTTTCTCCAACTTTCCCATCATTTTTAAAGTTACTCTCCTAATTTGTATTTCTCTCCTACTCTTCGAATACAATCTCGTAATTAGCGAGACACCTCAAAAAAATTTTTTTTTTTGTTTTGCGCAACAAGAGCTGGTAATTTGAATTTATTTTGATAACTCGTTCTTTTGATTTTAAATTTTTTGGACCCTGGAATAACGTCATCTTCAATAGCGACTACCAGTCACATCGACTACAATGCATCACTAAATTACCTCAACACTTTTTAGTTACTGGGCGCAGAGTCGGTACACTTTCCCCTCCACTGTAGGTTCCATAAACCAAGCGTCTTAGTTTTCATTTCGTAGGCCAGGTCATCTACGAGAAGTTACGAGAATGCAGGTCCTATTCTCTCATTTGCGGGACCATTTGGGCGAGTCCCCCAACCCCAGAGCACAGGCGAGCGCAATGCCGCCGCCGCCGCGCTGGGCGCGCGAGCACCCTGCGTTGCGCTGCGGGCTGATGCATTAGTCATGGTCGCGGGCCGGCGATGTTGCGCTGTTATTAATATTGAACACATCGTTAGTTCTTCATGCACCGTTCATTCCCCGGGAGGCTAACAAGATGGAATGCGGTTCGACGCAGAATTAGCGTCGCCAAATGAGGTCGTTCCAGTTTCCGGGGGCGCGCGTCATTTTGCAAACGCGCCCCCGTGGCGCCCGCGTCGCACGGCGCCCGGCCGTGCTGCAGCACGCATCCGACAGGCGGTCCCGGGCAGGGTGCGCGGGCGCTCGGGGCAACAGGGCGACGCTGACGTTGGACGTGGGCACGCGTTTGGCCCTCGGCGCGAGAGTCGCGCTAGAAAATCTAATCAACAGCCGAATTCTCACTGTAACTGCAGTAAAGAATATTCCTAACAGTTTAACGGAACATACTAGAGTACACATGCAATCTGCTCATTGTTTTGGTAAAGGAATCCACTGTAACATTTCCCAGAATAGGTTTGCAGCACTATCTCGCCGATCACCAGTACAGCTCCACGAAAGTCACTGAGCCATCATACAATTTGCATAAACACTTCTAAGAAGAGTTTTCTAGCAAGACTCGTGCCTTCTAATAATAAATTCCTTTTAAGATAAAGAAATGTACATCTAGCACTTCACACATTAAAGCCTACTTTTTAACGACCTGTGCGGAATACTATAACATACCAAGTCGCAATCATAGAGAGGAGTAGCCGGCAGGTAACAGATTCATCCAATGAACTGAATCGAAAGTTTTCAGTACAATTCAAAACTTGCCTGAAATCCACCGATATTACATGTCCACTAACTCTTGTGTTTATGATAGGCCGTTTAAATAGGCATCAGCGTGGAGTAAACAAACACCGTGATAATTATGGGAATTAATTAAAAATAGTGTGGTTCAATGTTTATTGAAGGAAAAGTGGGGCAAACACTTTTCATGGTAGTTTCGAAACTAAACCTCACAGTTGTAGTCTTTGAACAGCATACTTTTAAGAAAAATTAATGAAATCTATTTTCAAGTCTCATATAAATTATTCAATTCTTTTATATTCATCATCTCGAACAAAATATTAAATTCAAAAGCAAGCGGTCAAAGATGACATGCGCTGGCTGATGCGACAGAACTAACCCCAGCCATCATAGAGCACGCAGCATGTTATGTCGCCAACGTCGATTTTCTTCTCTTCCGCTTCCCCCGCGCGGCAGCAGAAACTCACGTGCTCCAATCGATGTGCGCGTTTGTTTCCCGCAGACTTGCAGGAGCTTTACTCCAAACGCACCAAACATCCCGTCCACGTATTGCCATGAAAGATCGCGGCCTGAGCGCTGGCCCAACGACGTTCCTCCCACCTCCACCACTGCCTCCGCCGCGTCGGCAACAACTCTCGCGAACGCGCTTCCCGAGAAATTCCGAAGGCTCCGGAGAAGAGAAAAGAAACTTGACAGGATGGAAGTTAAAAAAACAATTCCGATTCCGAGTGTTTGTCTCCACGGTGGTTTCTAAAAGTTCTGATTTATTGCGGCTTTCATTCTATTTTACACTCGCCTGATATCGGAGTGCCTTTACCGCCCTCAGTTCAGTTCGCAAAATCAAGATTTTCACATAGCGCATAGATAAAAATGCGTCATAATACGTTACAAAACTTGATTCACAAGAGTCAATTAATATGCTCTTGACTGAAATAATTGTTCGTATCATAAAAAGGGGCGGACAAGTAGAAACAGTACAGGAATTAATCGATATTCGTTGGCTTTCGACATCGCAGGTCTTTTCTTTTGTCAATATATAAAAGACTAGAATCGGAAAATTCATCCACCGTCATGAACTGCGATTAATTTGTTTTCATTGTTAACGAACGGCTTACTGTAAGAAGCATTAAAGGACGCTGGCCTTTAAGAGCAGATTTTCGTTCTGCACTAACTCTTAACGCAACAACAACAAACAAAAAACAGACAAGAGTTAAAAGAATATGCTCAATGCGAGTTGAATTAAATGGCAGTCAACATTGCCACTTACTAATGTGAATTGGAATTCAGTGTAACTAAGTAGAAGGGCTGCAATTATTTCGATAATAACGCTTGCGTAAAAATTTAAATTTCCCAAACTGCATTAAAAATTAACACACATTCACATTTTACAATATCCAGTCAACCATATTTACATTATTTACGAGTGTATTATCCGGACACAAAAAGAAAGAAAAAAATCAGAAACGCCTAAGAACGAATGCAAAGCGATTCCGTCATTTCCCACTTAGATTTTTTTCAGAAAGCTATTTTCTTCTTGAATTTTGAATGAATAAAATGCAGTTTTTAATGTATTAAACAATTTTATAATTCACATCGTAATAATATATCATCCGGCTTGAAAACTTGAGGGTGATACCATGTAAATAAGGTATCTCTTTTGTATAATTTGCAGACAGCCATTGACACCAAACCCTGTAAATATGTGAAGGGATTGGCCGTCAGGGGTTCATCAAACATATAGAAGACGAAAGAAAAACGGTGACTACGATTGTAGAATATTGCACATTATGCTACCAAGACATCAGCGAGCGCACAAGCAATCCGCAACACATGTTACGCTGCAACACATGCTACAATCGTTCGTAACTGGGAGGCGCTGGGCACTAAACTCTTAATGCTCCGTTGCGGTTGTTTTGAAACCTTAGACCGTAAATACACAAAAATACTTTTTTGGTCGATCCATTACACTTTTGGGAGTTTCTGTCTTCTGGGTACCCAACGTCACAACACGGGCGATCGAAATTCGCAGAATCTCGATAAATCTCTATGAATTAAATATTTGAAATTCGTGCGATTCAGTTTGACTGCCTTCATTTTTAATAAATGCTTAGCTATATTACAAAGCGCAATTCCAGACTTACATGACGTAATACAGAATTGTACTCTGGACCTGGCTGTTCGAGGTTGGTATTCAGTACAAAGATAATTATGAAAGCTATGATTTACAAAGTAAAATGTTCGAACACATCCAACTAGTACGAATTAATGCCATGCAAAAGCTCAGAATAACCCGCAACGTAAGTTGCGAAGCGATGGTCAAATCCACAAGACAGATTTACAACAGCACTTCATGTTCAACGCCAATTTACGACGGGACCCCAATCACCTTTGGGAGGGGCTGCTTAAGAGAAGCACCGCGTTCCTCCGCGGGGGCGGAGCTAGAGTCCCCGCGGTGCCGCGCCGCGACGGCGACGGCTGCGACGACCCCGATCAATCCGGAGGCGGTGGCAGCAGCAGAAGCGGCGGCGGCGGCGGCAGATGTCATCGAGCGCAATCGATGGCGTGACAGCGGCCGTGTCTGACGGTGCAACCCGCCGTCTGCCGCGTCCCCGCCTTACCCTCCCAGGCCACTCCCGCCGCGCCCCCGCCGCGTACGACACATGCGACGACGCTGCGCAGCGACCGGCCCAAGCCACCGCTGCGGGGGCGGCGGGGGCGTTGCACGAGTCCGCGCCTCTTCAACTGCAGTGTTGGGGCCTTCGGAGGTTACGCACCTTTCGCCTTGGCTCGTCCGTTCACAGCGCAAACGAAATATAATTGCTAAGTCGACTCATTAAATCACATTCTTCGGGTGCATATAGAAATGGAAACAATTTACGCTGAATTTTTTAATTACAAAACCTGGATTCCTGCAATCAAAATAGAATGATTTTAAATTTTCTAAAAATTTCATTTGATACAAGAATGTGTACAAATGTCAATGGACTAACATTTTCTAAGTGATTTCATGTGCTGGAGAATGGATCTCCTCAATTTTATAATCGTAACGACTATATTATATGAATGCTTAACAAATGTACTAAGTCACAGTTCCGATTACTGTGACCTCTACTGAGAGCTGTCTTGTAAGTTAATTTGATTTCATTTACTAGCATAATACAGTTTTATTCGATTTTTTAAAACGTCGCTCAATAATTTAACAGCATTTCCTGCCACAGGCCACTAGACTCTGGTGCTAACATTAAGTCAACTTTCCAGACAGGCCCTAAAGGAAGTCCTTCATACTGTAGAATACGTGCGAAATATTTTTTGGCCATTATGAGTTTCATAAAACGTAGTTCTCTCAATGTTTATTTGAATATAATGTGAAAGTCATTAAACTTTAACGTACGGCATGTAAATCTACCTACGATTTTTCTCCCGGATGCAAAAAATTGTAAAAAACGACGTGTATTAACATGCAAAATATTATCCTTAGTTAATTGATGACGAGTAGTCACCAGTCGTGACAATAGTATATCACAATTGAATCTGATAGTAGTATGACTGCCAATATATCGTCTTTCGGATTTCCTGCACGGCAAACTTCCTATCATCCATAACAGTAGAGCTCCCGCGGGCTACAATTTTAGATCAACTTCAAAACTGACAGCAACTGCTGGTTACGAAAGTGGTAAACAGACTGGATGGAAAGAATAACTTCAAATGAAGCAACTGACACTCACTCTACTCAAAACTCTCTGCACACCAAGATCCATTACTATTAAAATACGCTAAAATAAGCCTACAAATCATCAATTGCCTGTGAAAATTACAACCATTACCGCCGAGGAACGAGTCGAGGTGCTCCGCGTCGCGCCGGGTCGGGTCGGGCCGGGCCGCGCGCTCGCCCACGCTCTGGCGAAGCCACCTCGGGCGCTGTGCCACGCTGTACACGAGCGCCTCGATATGGACGCTGCGCATACACGTCTAGTTGGCAGTGCGTCAATAGATGAAGTCGAGATCGGGCAAAATTTCAAATTCAAGTTTCCACGAATAGAATGTACGTCTGGAGAAACATTGTGATGCATTCTTTAACAGTCGCGGGCGATAATATGAGCTAAAGCGGGCATTTCCAGCAACCAAGAAATGGCCGAATACAATTCCCATCCCCAAAGGCTAGTTTGGGGATGCCAAACGGCAGTATTCATTTCTTCACCGACACGAGTATCATTAAAGTAAATTTTCTAGGTAGCCACGAATTATGAAATAAAGATAACCGTAGAAGCTGAATATTACGTGACGTATTTTATTTCAACAATTTTAGATACTTCGGTTTACAAACGATTATTTTAATTAATTCACCCCTACGAAGTCCAACGCAGAGTACACGTCAACCGACCAGCATCCACCGACCACCCAAGCAAGCATTGGCCACGGAGCGCATCGCGTGGCGGACAGTTCGATCCCGAACCTCGGGCGCACCCCCGAGGCGGCGGCGGCGGCGGCATCGCTCCCTTCTTCCGCCCTCGCACGATACGGCGGGAGGCAGCGCCGCGCGTCATAAACGCGGCCGGCAGATGACACATCGCCGTATTGACTGCCCAGCGGCGCGCCCCGCGGAATGGCTTTCGGAAGCGGCAGCGGACGCGCCGCCGCGCAACACACGGAAGAAGCGGGAGCTTCTGCAGCAGCAGCGGACAGAGGCCGAAACTGAAGCAACGAAACGCATGGGAACCGGTTGAAGTAAACCCCTGGGGGATTTGACTTTCGCAGGCCGTGGGAAAACGGGACAAAATAAATGAGAGGGAAAGGAGAATAGGCAAAGTTAGTGGTAAGGAATGATGGAAAAAACAAGGGACGAGTGTTTCTGAAAGAATCCCGCCCTGACCAAAAGAAACAACTGTGTCGTCGATGAAAGAATATTGCGTTTTTCGGGGCGCTATGAAGCGACATAGTCGTACACGTAGTATGCAGAAGTATCATGCGGCGAAAAGAAGACGGGCGTAAGAGTGACACTGAAATATCCTAAGGCTCAGTGCGAGAAAGTTGGAATAACCGACGCCTAGCTGCTCCGGCGCGTGCGAGCGTGGTCGATGGAGATGGGAGTGGAGGGGGGGGGGGGCGCCGCGGGTCCAAGCGTCGCGGCACCGCAGCCGCCGGCGCCGCGGGCGGCCGAGCAGAACGCGCGGCGGCGGCGGCGCCGCCGAAGTCTCCGGGAGCGAGGGCGGGGGCGGGGGCCGGAGATGACCGCGCATCCGGACGCAGCGCCCTTGTCGGGGGCTGCCCCTCCGCCCGAGACGAGTCCGGAAGGGCGCCGGACAGGCAGTCGCCCGGAGACGGCTCGCCAAGCAAGCACTTGGTGTGGCGCATTAAAATGAAAAATGCGAGGCGGAAACAATGGGCGACGAAGGAATAGCGCGTCCACTTGCTGCGAGGGAAGATGATGTCATGCACATGAGTGACGTTTTATGTCACGCACTCGTACGAGAAAACTGTATGGTGAAGGACAAGTCCAGCTGACCAATTTTATAAAACCAATTGAAGCATTATTTCCACCAGCCCAGAATATCCGCCAAAATTATCCATCCAATGTATGTATATTCCTTGACGACTACATAAAATTCTGTTTATCACCTTTCCAGATTACTTTTCCCCATACTTTTCATTTTGAATAATCGGCAACTTACGCCTATTGCAAAAGTGTAGAATTATTAATTAGAAGTATAAGGTATGTGAAGATTTCAATTTTAACTACAGAATTGCGATACAAGATCCCAAATAGCCTAATTTTGTAGATCATTTTGTGATGAACGGGGACTTTGGTACAAAGTTTTAATGTATAGGCCCCATGACGTGTGCTTGTTTTGATTTTGTTATTCGCGATCTTTGCGACATGAAGACTGGAAAGCGAGTCAAATGATACGGATTGCTTTAGCGTATGCCTGATTTCGCCATTGGTTATTTTTTTCCATTTTCTAAAATTTCTAAATATTTATAAAGTAAATGGGTAATTCGTCACCTCTGTCAAATTGTCCTTTGTGCTATGACTAATTTGGTTGTGTTCAGGTTGGTTGAAATGAGAGCTTCAAAAAATATCTATTATAACACACTAATATTTTCCATTGAAAGCCGCTAAAGTGTGTGAGAGAGGTCGTACGGACCGTAATCGTAACTAAAGGAACCGGGGCAAGATAGCGCTAATCCTTACTTCCAAAATCCAAAATAAAGATCTTGTAGTCTCCATAAAACAAACATTATGATCGAAATACTGTACAAATGTGTTCATAGCAATACAGTATGTGAGAGAGTGTGTGTGTGTGTGTGTGTGGGGGGGGGGGGGTATGCATGTGTATGCGTGCAGAAAGTAGGGTAGGGATTTTCAAGTAACTACATATTTTGACAAGTAGAAGTTCCTACTAATTGTTTTTTGAGTTTGCATCACAAAGAAAACACATTAAAACTATATATTTGACATTTTGTTATATATATATATATATATATATATATATATATATATAACAAATATTATTATTTTGTTAATATTATTATTTATTATATTTATATATTATATATTATATATTTATATATTATATTATATTTATTATATTTATATATTATTATTATTTATATTATTTTGTTAATATTATTATTTTGTTATATATATATATAACAAACTGTCAAATATATAGTTTTAATGTGTTTTCTTTGTGATGCAAACTATTATATAACGTATTATTTATATATATATATATATATATATATATATATATATATATATATATAAAATACGTTTTCTTAATAAGTCTATCTATTAGATATTTCTCATATGTTCGTTACATTTTGACATATTAACAAGTCGCAATGGAATATTTCAGATAAGAGTTTGCAAATAAGTGTCCCTGGAATTGTTATGTGAAACAATCCAAAGCTGTTCTTCTATGACCTCCGGACATTTGCCGTGAATTACCCTTGCTTCTCGGAAATTGTGAACGCGGCACCTTGGATGAATAGGTATGCGATGCCATCAATCTGTGGCATGTTTTCTATCATTTCTCTTGTTACTCTATTTCCGGGCGCATCAAGTACTTTTATCAATCCCCCGTAAATGTATATCCCAGAAGGTGGTGATGATCCTCCAAGCTGAAACGTGAGATCCAGAACAACCTACTCGTCGACTTGCGTGTAGACTCCCCTCCAGTTATTTCCTCCAACAGGGAGTCAGCCGATATGTGGACGTGTAAGGTCATGAAGATAAATTTGTTTGTGTAATGGGAGATGAAGAGGCGAAAATGAGGAAGGAAACATCGTGCGCTGTCGGTTTTTTTTTTATTCCAATGAACACCTTTCCTAGTAGAAAGCAACAAGGAGTATGTAAGACTTCTGAATTTACAAAAACTGATTTCCTCAGGCTGACAAAAATTATAAATGTGGGTTAGCTTTATCGTGCTCTGACCCCTTCAATTGCTCTTGAGCACACGACGTTTAACTATGACCATATTTTAAGTCGATATACGAGACAAGTAAACCAGAATAAGCGAGTGGGCTTTGGACAGTATATTGGACAGTGAAGTGGAATCTTGTATTGAAAAAATTGTCGGTGAGATGAAAGTATGGTACAGACAATGATGATAATTGAAACAAGTATTGATAATGCATAATTACTGGTAAGCGTTTTTTTGTTTATTCCTGAATTGACTAAGGTATGCGACAACAATGTCCTTCTTTACATCAATAATATCATATAGATCAACAATTTAGTGTAGTGTAGTTTATCTATTGCCTGTTAATAGTTCTACATGTTTAGTCGACAATATATGAAGTTTGAATTTCAAACGCGTTTTTCTTTTTTTCCCCTTTTTTTCTCACCCCAAAACGTTCAATGGTGATTGCAGCTATCCACACAATATATTTTTCTTCTGTTCAATTCAGATAAAATTCAAAAATCAATGAACTATTGTAATAGTATACTATAAAAACAATAACTCTAGTTACGAGTTCCACTCGAGTTTGTCCAGAACTGCTCTTTTGGAATCCATGGCATCTCAAACGCTCTTTTAGAACGAGGAAGAGAAAGCAGCCTCTGAACCTTTGAATTGCCTGTGAAGCCCTGAAGGCAGAGGAGGGGTCCAACTTAGGTGTGGTCGGCGCTTCGCCAGCGGCAGGCAGCGCACACAGCCTCCGCTGCTCGCCCGCCCGCCCGCCCGCCCACGCGCATCGCTCAAACGTTCTCAGAGAAGGAGTCAACGGCCGCTCTTGACAAACAGCACTACGGGCTGGACCACGCATGCACGAAGCTCCCGTGTTTACTCCAAGCGCTGAAGAGGCGCGATGCAGTCCGTACACGTAACCCAACCGGACAACTTCGACGAGACCACAGCGTTCCAAGTCTACCCACTTGTAGCCTTTAAAATGTCTTTCCCTTCAACCAGATGGGTTTAGCTCAACATTGCCACTGTCTCTGCACTGACTCTGATCAGCATGTCCAGGAATTCAACTCTGGACGGAGGCGGATTTATGAGACCAACAAGTTAGCTAGGTCTGAGTCAGACGCTCTCATTGGAGGAAAGTTCTTTCTTGTGCTGCTCTGTTCGGTAGTTTCCCGTTGCTTCATCGATCAATACCAAGCGAATACCGGATCAGTGTCATTTCAACGCCAATTGAAGGTTCCCGAATAAGGACCACGGGAGATCTTTCCTTGTTCTTCATTCTCCTGTCCTCTCTCCAACACTCACACGCACACGTGCACGCACGCACGCACACACACACATACATAAATACACGTACACTTAGATGCACTACACAACAACTCATGACGGACGACCAGTTGAGAGCATAGAGCTTGTCCCCGTTGGCCCGGTACCCTTTGGAAGATACCTGGAGAGGGACATCGCGCTACCCGACGTATAGGCTAGTGCCGGATATCATCCAGCGAGGAAGGAACACCACCTACCGTAATAGAACATTCACTACATTAGCGGAACTAATAACTATAGTAGTGACGTGCTCGGGAACGGAAACCACTTTTTTTGTACGTTTTCCTTTCTCGGAAAGGTATTGAGCTCCTTTAGCATGATTAGATTTAAAATGATCTGGCATGTTAAGGTGAAGGAAAGAAAATTTTGACAGACCATTAGAAATTCAAAGAGGAAAGCACGGAGGTTTGTGTCAATATAAAGGCCGAAACCAAAGAAAAGAAAGATCGATTCTTAACAAGCAGGCCGTCTGCAACCTGACGTTTTTTCGAATTCCAAGCGACTTCTTACCTACAGTATCTGAATGCTCCCATTTTGCAGTCTATTAAACTACAGAACTGCCACTCCGTCAAATACTGTATAGGGCACAACAAAAATGCGTATAAAACTCCAAACGATTTGGCGATTTCTTCAATTTCACATAGATATAAAGCGTTTAAGGATTCTGTTGGGTTGTGACGTTCGTTCTCGTGTGTTGCCGAAAATAGTAGGTTTTTTTTGTCATTGCATAGAGCTATATCACTCTAAGTTACATCCCTTCAAAACTGATTCATTTCTTCATTCTATTCACCAACGAAGTCGAAATAATGACTTGAGTCCTAAAGACATCAGTGTGGCCTTGAAGATAATGAGGACATATCTCTCTGAGATGACGTTCGTTCGTCAGGCAGTTGACGGCGGGCCTCCGTGAATGTGGGTTGTCGAGGAGTCTCCTGTTCCATCCACCACTTATCGGAACAAAGAACCAGTCTCTTGTTCAGCATAAGGTGGCATTGGATTTTCGAGCAGTTGCAGTGCCACCGAAAATGAGAAGGTTCAGCAAATGTGTTTTATTGAAAGTGAAACATTTTTTTCTGAACACAGTATGAACTTCACACAAGCCACAAGTTTCTAGAATGAGCCAGGTGTGATACATCATGACGTAAATTTGTTCCGTTTGACGCCGTGCCTCCCGTTCCGAAGGCGCGGCAACGCAACGCGGCGCGAAGCGATGAGCTTTACTACGCTTGCGTTTTTTTATTGAAATATTCACGTGACCGCGCGAAGTCTTGCGTTTTCTTTGCGGCGTTGATTGTTATAAATGACTCGCAAATTTAAAAGTCTTGACTCTTTGCAAGATGAGTTTAATGCTGTAAGCTATTTGCCATGTATTGGAATATATAAATTCGTGGGTCTTTGAGGGAATAAAGTGAATTATCTGAAAACTTTCATTTGATATTTTTAGGGGATACGTAAAGCCACTATTTTATAAAAGGTAAGGTTTATGATGTATGTTAATTCTATCCTCTTCTATTTTCTTTAGTTCCCCAACTAGAGGACACTGCATATCTGCTTATAATGGGGGGGTGATTTACGTAATAAATATAAATAATTTGTTAATTAAAATACTAATTTCAAGTTTATTTGTTGCAATATAAATGAAGTCAGATATAAATAACTTGAACTAGCAAAAATAATGACTATTCTTGATGATAGACGTGCTTTCATTTGAGTATGATCGTGGCTGGAAAGGCGGAGGGATACATACTACGTTTACATACGGAGTAAAAAGTTAGAACGAACAGATTAGAGTTGGGGTAAGGAAGGAGTCGCAAACTGGTTATGCAACCCACAATGCATCTAAAGCGGGCGGCGCGTCTGCAGCGTGCTGAGCGGGCGGTGCAGAAGTCGGGCGAGCTGCTTAGACAACTGAAATACCCAGGCAAGCGCCGGGTAGCCAACTAGTTTGCATTATTATTACACGCAGGACTTGCTATGTCGCAGCAAAACCATTTCGCTGATTTTGAAACAAATAGCCAAACGGTAATTTTAAATGAGCGTTACTATGTATGCAGGCTGACGTAGTTTACAGACAGTTCCAAGAGTCATGCGTTCGAATCCACGAATCCGTATTTGATTTGGGTGTGGTGGTATGGTTGAGTTTTCTAAACTTGCTTACACCGCCTAACAACAGCTGGCTTGGGTAAGAACTGTAGATAAAAATGCCTGAGAGCGAATACTGCGGGCACTGGACGTCGGAAGCCTCAGCGATTAAACCACCGATAAATCACGCCCAATGATGATGGCGGCGACCATTACGATATCATGTAAGCAAGAAATAGCCAAATGTAAAATTTTCACTAGGCGGACATTATGTATTTTCGTTCTAAACGTACCACAAGCCTGACAAATTTCAATGAAAATGTAAATCGACATTACTAGACTGGATAACTTTCTCACACTTCAATACACACCTGTAGTCAATTTATGTAGTACGAGTCAGAGGCAGATGGAGTGGGGCAAAGCAATGTCGCACACCCGAATCGATTTGTCCCCTTTCTTCAATTATTCCCAATATATTCACAACAGTTACAGCTTGTTGAAAGCATTACACACTGCAAAACTATTCACATTATGAATAATTAGTATTAAAGTAATATTTTTATAAAATTTAGTACCGTCATAAATATGCTGAAATTGTTCCACCTTCCTGAAAAAACTTCCTGGAGCCGATCTTGAAATGTGTATTACCAACTGGATGCTCGAAAAATCCGAAACCAACAGTAGTTTTACAGGTTCACAGTTTACAAAGAGCATGCGTGGCAGCAGTTATGACAAAAGTTAAAAAGCAACATGTACATTCAACAGGCAATTGTAAAAACGTATGCACATGTACGTTATTTTATTCCTAACAAATTTAATTGGTGACATCTTGGCTTATATTATACTAAGAGTAATGTGGCGTCATCGACGCTTTAAACTGTTTTAAAAACATTTTCACAAGTTGAAATTTTCTACTGTCCGAGTTTTAAATAAAAATAAACTTTAAACGTACTAGTTTGATGTTTTCATCTTCGGGCGTACCGGCAAAGGTGGCTCTGGATACCAACTCATTTCACTGCTTTTGAGCGGGAGGTCCTAGATTTCGAATCCCGACCGCGGAAGAACTTTCGACAATAGCTAGAAAGCGAAGTCTTCATCAACCGCTGTCTGGAGGAGAATTCTAGCGACCGGCTGCTCTGATCGGTAGTTTTTCCGTCGTTTCTCCAAACAATACCTAACGAATGCTGGAACACTGCCCTAACAAATGAGCCACGGACTGCGCGCGATAACGCTTGTCCCGAGTGGGACGGTGCCACGCTGGTGAGAGATACCTGGATGAAGAAAATTCCCGCAAGCCGACGTAGGTCGGCACCGGATCTCGCCATCCGGGGGGAGAAGATCAACGCCACCTCCCGCAACAAAAACATGAACTACACTTACACGACTGATGACTTTAGATGACGTGCCCAGAATCATTCATGCAGCAATCTTCGGGCGTAGAACATAAAACATTATCTATTAAAAATGAAAATTGAAAGAAAAAAATAATAATAGTAAAAATAATAATAATAATAATATGTAATCCCAGCTTTTCTTGTCGCATGTTCTTCCATGCTCAGGGCATTACCCGTTCCAAAATAAGGTGTTCGAGAACCTAATCTAAACGCTCCCAGAAGACTTGTTCTGAAGAGTGCCTTCTTCCAATATATTGTAGAATATTCTATTCCATTCTTAAAATGTATATTAGAACATTTCTAAAATGAAGGGAAATAATTGCAAGTTGAAATTATCCCCCAAACCGCGATTACCCTATTAGCATTATAGTATATGATACAGTTTCCATTATTTCCCTACAAAACTATAATTATACCGGACGAGTCAACCCCGACTCAGAACATTTTCCTTCCGAGTAACCCAAGGCCTGCCTTGCATAGAGCTGTAAACAGCTGTGTGGGGGCGAAACAATCCCCCGCGACCTGTGTCATTTATCGCCTGGTTGCCGTGTCACATTTAGCTATCACTGCTGCATTGCAAACCCGTAAAGGTGCATTCTTGCCGCGGCGGAAACGATTTCGAATGAACGGTTACACGGTTAACGGGAGAGGAAGAGCGTGAGACAGTTTTTCTTGTCTAGCGGGTATTTAATTCGCGTATCGTGGACGTGCTGTTTCTATAAGAAATATCATGACAACATTGTTCCTATAAATTGTTTCCGACATTGATCTTGCAAATAAGTCATAATACTTTATACCGCAATTCACACGTTCAAAAATACGCAACGCCTAATAATTTGAATTCATATCGAAGATACACGAACATAGAAAATAATTTAGGAAATATAGTACAAAAATCTATAAATAATCTCACTGTTAAAGAAACTAAAGAACTTAACATACAGTTATCACACTTTTTCAATGTTTGGGTTGGCTCACCGTCATTTAATTACCAAATCTTCATTTAACGTCAGAAAATATTCCAAGACTTACTTTTTATTGCAAATATTAGATTAGGAAGTTTCCTTTTTAAACAATGTACGTTTCCTGACTAATTAGGCTTAAATATTGTCAATCTTATAAATCATGACCTAAGGATTTATGTTATGCTGGTGGTAAGGCAGTACTGTAGATGCCCTGAAACGCCAAAAAAACACATTTTTCAAAATGTTTTCATAGGATCTGTCTAAAAATATTGCCAATTTATTTTCCTTATTGAAAACAATTAAATAAGCTAGTGATCATTTCTAAGAGCCGTTAAGTCGTTCGAAAGGATTTATCCTAAAAATACGTTTTGGAGAAATTTCTTTTGAATCTTCTTGATGAATCCGCAAACATTAATTGAGGAGTTTCTTATAGGTCCCAAATAATTCCAAAATTCCTTATTTTCAGATATTTCACCAAGATATTCCCTATCTGCTGGGACATTTCCTTTCAGTAAGTGCCAAACGCATTGAAAAACATGAAGCGGGAAAATAATCATACATTCACTACTACGCATGTCCACGCTATGAAGAAATGCCTCCTGCCTCCTGAAAAATCTGGAATTTGAGCTAATTTGTTTCTTGTAAGGAACTCTTCAATTTCCCACCAGGAGACCGAGACGTGTCGAATGACACCTCATTTATCTCGATAGCTGAAAAGGAAGGGGTCTAGTCGTTAATCAGAAATGGACGCATAGAATTTAGTAGAATGTTATGGGCGGATCTGATCTGCGAACCCATTTTTAATACCAATATTAATGCTTTTCATTTTTTATGACAAACATTTGAGAATTTATCGTGAGTTATACTTGCAAGCAGCCGGCCAGTGCAAAAAAAGTACTATTAAAAACGTTGCTCGACAATTTCCCTCCAATCACAATAGTGAGAGAAGGTGGCCCTTAGAAATAGGACACGCCTTCTAAGCACAGCTAAGGGATCAAAAGCGTCGAAAGTTTCCTGCTCGCGTGTGGAACTCACGTAACGAACTTCCAACAAACCGCAATTCATCTAGTGCAAGGCCTCTTTAGTTCCGTAACTGTCGAGTACTTACTATGTGCATGTGAAACACAGTAATGAGACCTCTAATAATAACCGACAACACAAAGAACCTTTCAAAGGTTTCAGAGATGGCTTGCTCCGCTCCAAATATTATCCTGGGCTCCCATTCAAATTTTTTTCTTCCCACTCATATCAACATCTTATTCAATCATACGTGAGGCACAAAGGAGGACGTACGAGACCCAGCCTTATTGATAACCTGACACTTTCAAATTTTTCACAAGCTTTCATTCTTAGAAAAACTTGGCGATATAATGCTTAAATGTTCCGAGTATGTATCCTCCCTATATGCAATACGCTAAGGACATTTGACTGTTTTTAACGATTTATAAGAAACTATCGATACAATCCCAAATAATGTACTTCCACAGGAAAGAGAATTACTTCCAAACACTACATCAAACAGGTTTGACTAAAAACAAACAACAGCAAAAAAACAGGATAATGCAAATTAGGATGTAGAGAACAGATTACTTTCATCTACATCATAATCGCGCGTAATTAAAACTATGCGTCCTGGGCCTTTTAAACTAGGTTTTCATATCCGATACAAGAACACAAGTTGCGGGAACAGGTATAAGATTTGTGGGGACGAGTTCGGGGGCGAGGTGGTTGGATAGGGAGGTGTTCAGGCAGGGACAGTTGGGCGCCAATTGGGATTCTTAAGCAGTATTCTACCAAACGCAACCTAATTGAATTTTCTATTAAATGTTCGGATTTTTTTGTCTCTTCTGCAAAAACCTACCTAATGTGTATCGCAGTGTTCAGAGAATAGTCGTTGAATATACAAGAAGAATACGATTGAAGAGACGAGAAATCTAAGGAGAAAAGTTTAATAGATGACACTAACAGTGATGAAAATGTAATGCTAAGTTCTAAGTATCTCAAAGACATCATTGAACGTTTTTATTTTGGAACACCAATTTAAAAACTGAAAAGATCAACAGACGTTTTTTTCTTGGACTGTTTTGGACTTTGATACCTACACTATCGTCCCGTCTAGGTCGACAAACTATTTAATAGTCACAATTTTATGCTACCAGAAATAATTAATATCCTTCCACAAAAACAAATTCATAAAAAAGCAAGAAATGAAATCATTGTATTCAATATGGAATATTCGTATTTAATTACCGACGCCGCAGACTGGATCCATTTTTAAATAATTTAGCCCAAATCAACAAGTCAGGAAAACCAGGATCCTTCGACCCCATGTTGTTGAAATTAACGAAGTGATAAATAAAACTTACGTCCAACGTATCAGTACAAGCGAAATCCAACCATTAACTACAAACAATATTACAGTTTTGAAGAGGAACCTTAATTAAGAAGTCTGGTTTTGCGACAGGTTCTCATCTGAATTAGCATTCTCGAACTGCGGCCGAATTCCCATTTCCATGAAATTCACTCCAACGACTCGACAGGCAGAACTCTGGAGAAACCACGCTCTCCATCACTACACGTTTGTTCCTTAACAAGGACGAAAGTCTTGCATGATTCTCGCAGAGCAGCCACGACAAAGACCGTAACCTTCTGCCAAATCCATGTTCAAGTTTAAACATTGGGGTTGGGATTTACATACAATGTTTAAGAGATGCTACTACAATAGTTCCTTTAAGAATTCAAAGAAAATAATAGTTCCCTCGACGATTTTGAAGCATGTTTTTATTGTCGAGTTCTACTATTATCAAAACACCAATTCTTTGAAGGTTTCAAACACTCCAGAACGCAAACTGTTGAACTTTCATGAGATCAATTCTGTTAATAGCTTGCAAAATAATAAAAAAGAATGTATGTGGATAGCTTCTTAATATTCTAAAAAAATTAAAATATCTATCAACGCTCGCACAGTAGGTTCCGTGCTCCAGGCCCCCCTGCAAACCTGTCGAGATGGTTTTCGGCAGGTGAGCTTCATCGTCGGCCGTAGAACACGCGCAACATGAGGGCCGTAATCGCTTCCCCCTCCGCCTTAATTGCACGTGGGGCGGCGGCACCGTCGCTTTGGAGGAGTGTATGCCCCTCCCCCTCCCCCTTCACCCAAGAGTTCTTTCTTCCCAGCGCATGACCGAGAAAGGACGGCAGCACAGCGGTGGCGATCATTCCAGCACGAAACTGACGTGCACAAGACAACACTGTCTGGCTTTTCTCTAGTTCAAAACTTGCAGTAACCTTAAATGTACAGTTTTGTTCCGGCGAGTCTTCGCAACAAAAGCGTGTATTACAGGAATGTTTTGGATCTTCCGGGGATCTTCTTACAAAGAAATATCTAATAACTTCTCGGGATCTTCATGAAAACAAAATTCTGTTTACGTCTTTCGATATCTCAATTTACCTGAACAAAGACGAGCAGTTACATGGAAAGCCTATTATGTAGACGGAGAACCTATTAACCACAAAGTCAAAACGTTCAAAAATATTTTAAACTTCTCTATATTAATAGCGTAAGTGGTGTAAAATACTGTACTATTGATTTATCAGTGTAGCACCGATAACTTCGGAATTCGAGCAATGTTAACAATTCATAGGCAGGTACGTACTATCTCTCTTCCTTCTGGATCCGTTTCAAAAAGAAAGCGAATGAAGGATAGCAAAAAGAACAGTAACATTAAACGACGGTGCTCCAATATTTGAACAAGATTCTGCACACATCACGATTGATTGATTACTAGATTGATTTCGCGATTCGAGGCGCATAAACTTATATGTTCATTAGTCCTGTAGTTTTTATCACGGGAAGTGGTAAAGTTGAGTTCTTCCCCCTCTGGATGGTAAGATCCGTCTCTACCTGCACGTCCGCTTAGGGATACTCCACGTCCAATAATCTCTCCCGTGGGACCCCCCCCCCTCCAGCCAGGACAAGCTCTGGTCTCCCGATAAGCAGTCGAATTGTGTAAATTGTGTGCTTTTTTATTTGTGATAATTTTTCTTTCTAAACAAATATATTCATTTCCTTAGTTAATAATAAACACTTTACAAGTATCTGGAATGTTTATAAGATTCAGCGATGCAAATTTTCAGGAAGTGATTTTTCGAACCATCGTTTGAGTGTTAATTCAGCCATTTGGAATATCCAAGTAGTTTCGACAAAATATACTCCAAATTGTCTTAAGAGCTTATTTTCGACGATTCTTCTCTGTACATCCTGGGAATATATATATATATATATATATATATATATATATATATATATATATATATATATAAGCTACATACTAAGCTCGGCAAGAAGTACAATAAAAGTAACACAGTTTTGAGAAATGGAAAGAATCAAATTCGTGTCAACGCTAATTTTCAAGGTTTTGGAAACAGAACCAAAGAATGTTTTTTAGATAACAGAAAAACTTCGGTCAAGCTGGGATCCCCAGTGTGATCACGGATTTTTGGAGATAAGGTTAATGACATCTTTCCGCCAGCCACTATTTATCAAGGATCCTAAAACGGGTATTCGAATTCAATTAAGAGCACTTTATTTCTGTGTACATTTGAATAGCTTGGCGTGGTGTCAAAGATCAATTTCAAACTCTTCTTTATATATATATATATATATATATATATATATATATATATATATATATATATATATATACTGAAAAATAATCGGATTTATAATGTTGCAACTGATTGAAAGTATAGGGAATAATGTATAAAATTCCACAAAAATAATAGTACATGTATTATATTTTTTTTAGTTTCGATTTGTTTATTATTATTATTATTATTATTATTAGTTATAAAGTGAGTGAACTTTGGGGGAATCCAATTAAAAATTATAAACCCTTTTAGTGAGAAAGTGAGCGAAGAAGACATGGTATTTCCAGATGGGAGCTTGGACAAGATGGACGGGGATCAAATAGAAGTCGCAGTAGGGCCAGAATGGATGGAATACTCCCTGTCTAATAAATTATTGTGACTATTCCATTCGTGAAATTAAAACGAATAGTGTTTAACTATACGTACAAATTACCTCAATGAGGGTGGTGTATCTCAAAAAGTTTATCGCTTTTTCTATCCGATTTTTCTTACTGCTTCTACCTACTGGCAAATCAAACTGACTCATCTTACGAGACGGGATAATCGATCGCTATGTCGATGTCCAACAAACAGCATGTGTACTATTACATAAACTATGATTTTATCATAAGCTTTTACTCATTTTCAATATTTGGCGCATTTTGGAACCCTGTTGAACATAATTTCGCTCATGGAATACTCCTATTAAATATCTTCTCGCTTGAAAATTCTCAGATAAATCCCCTCCTCGCTTCGAAAGTCGGAATTTATCGACAACTTCCAAATCACTCGTGGTATTACCTATGATAAATACCCCGGCAACGCGGGGTACTTCAGATAATCAAAGATAAAGCAATACGTTCGCCTATACTCCAAGAATTATACAACCTGTCATCCAAATATGTATTATTCTTCTACAGTATTTCATTCTCCGGATGTTAAGTTGTTACTCAAAAAATATAGCATTCCTCAGTACTTTATTGTAAATACACCCTTGGAAATGTCAATAATATATATCAAAATTTGTAAATGTAATATATGGTTGATAAATACCCTCAACAGCTCATCCTAATTTAATTAGTTTGGAGACCTAGGTATATCATGTCCAAATTTTGGATATGATCAGAAAAAACAAATTAGTTTTTAACCTTTTACTAGGGGAAGTCTGGATCCAATCCGCCACTGATCATTTATTGTGTTCAATAAGTTTTCAAACTCTCTCCACAGCGACTTCGCGAAGCGATTTATGAAAATTCTCGACCATATTGAAGGACGGCCCATTTTGTAGAAAGGGCTACATAGACGCACACGCTTATATCCTGTGTAACTTGCCTGTGACTTAACTGCTGGCTCACATTCAAGAGCCCGAACGTCTCTTTCGTAGAGTATTAGCAACAGAAGTCATTCCTGCAATAGTAATAATCTGGGTAGTTACGCCATATATCGGAGGATAAATCAAAAGAGTAACGAACATTGATATTGTAAGCCTGTATCTATCTCTTTCAAATTTTAAAATGATTTTAATCATCGTGTGTATTATTACGAAGCACGATATTTATGTTCATTTCGTGAGAACAATCGGCTGAACAGATTGGATTACAAATGGTTTTAAATTTAATGTCATAGTACACAGGAGTGGATAAACTACAATCAAATATTTTAACTCTAAATAGTAATAATCATGCAAACATGTTATTTCGAAACGGCCGCTAGTGCCCGGACTATAATGTTAAGCTCTACAGCAAGAATCGAAAACTTCCTAGCACGATCGGCAGACAATACCGGCACTATTCAGAGGGGGGGGGGGTATGTATGTGGTACGGTATTCCGTCCTGACGTTACGTAGCGGTGCACATACAGACAAATTTACGAAGATTCATGCTGGAGCCGAGGTGGTTACGGCACTCGTTGATGACCTTAATGCCTTCCTAGGTTGCCGAATAAGGAGCTGTTTCGATACTTTTTCTCCATTCTCAGCACCTACCACTACATTTAACTACGTTGTGATTTTTCACATGATCAGCTACTTCAATTATAAATTGGATTCTCACAAGGTTTCTCGATTTAAAGAATACGTGCGCAGAAAGCATATCAGTTTTGGCACTCGACTTTTAATGGTCGCGTAAAACTACAAAATTGTAACTAGTATCCTATTATGTCAGACATCTGGAAAATCAAACGAAAACAAACCTGTTCAATTTTTCAATTGAAAAGTTTTAATGAAAATGGCTTTTGTACTTTGGAACAAGGTGTATTGTGCTTTAACCTAAACCTTTACCTTATAACGTCCGATTTTTTTCAGAAATCTTGCGTATGTATTAACGGGAAATTGTAAAAAGATCTCTCCTAGAAGAAATTTTGATTGGGAACCCAGTTTACTGGTCAGGAAACCCTTTTTCCCGAGTAGTTGTTCTAACATCCAATCTGTAAAATGAGTTCTGAGCTTTCCCGTTAGGGCTCCGACATGAAGGAAAATTACGTCAAATGCCTCCGACACGATTAAATTAATTACGTCAAATGCCAACAACCACGAACGAAAAACCAAACAAAAAAATTAAACAAAGTTAACTGTCCATAAAATACGAAGTTCATTTGCTAATATTGACAACTCCAATTCCATCACAACACACGCACAAGTAGCTGAAGAATATCACAGTAAGCATTACCGATGTCCCTACAGCGACTGACTGGGAAGGCCTAGGATCCAGTCTCGATGGTGGTGGATTTTAGACACTAGCTACATAATTAGGTCTACCTCGGCCGGTGTCTGGACCAAAATTCTAGTGGTGGACTGATCGGTAGTTTCCGTTTCAAATCAGTACCAGGCGTACCCAGGGGAAGTGCCCTAGCAAACACACCACTGTACGCGATCTTCCTTTTCTTATCTTCTCCCCAGTCTTCTCCACTTACATGCGTACACACACGCCTATGTACGAGTACATGCATCACATGCATTCACACACTTAAATGCACTGCTCTACCACTTATGTCGGGTGACCAGGCTGGGGCGATGCCTCGCATGAAGAGATACCTGGAAGTGGAATCCCTGGCAATGGTCGGCACGACCTCAGCGTCCAGCTGGAAAAGAACACTGTATTCCTCCGGAGGGAAACATTCCCTATACTAACAGGATTTACGAAAGTTGCAGTTACCATGCCCACAAACATCACACTAACAAATGGAAAGACAATGCCAGTACAAAACCAACCATAAAACGCAAACTTCTTTTGCAACTTTGCTACATGTTGCGCATTGGTTATGTATTACCCAAAAATAATGTTAACGAAAAATGATGTTGCAGGTAATGATTATACGGTTTCAAAATCTTGAACAAACGGGAGGGGGGATGAAGTGTTATCCTTGAATGCAGTTCAGACCGAGACTTTACTGCAAAAATTTGATAATTTCTACAAAAGATGAAAATATAGGTTTTTTTTTTTTTTTTAATTTTTAAGACCCAGTGGGAGTATGCACTTTGATTTTACTTTTCGACTGAGGACTTATTTTAATTTAAAAAGTAATATTCCCCAATAACCATCCACTATAAAAACAATACCGAACTTCCCACTGGGTATTTTTCTAAATAACTTATTTTCTATCTTGTTTAGAATTAATCGAATTTTTGCAGGACAGACCACAGACGGATTTCCTATTCTGAAACGTGTAGGTATGATCGGATTTTCTCTGTATCAACCCTACGCGGTTTCCCCTCTTATGACCAACTAGAACTGTTTTTTCTCCTGTGGCAACCCTGTGGGGGTTCCGTACAAAAACCCGTCTAGAACTGATCTAATTTTCCCTATACAACCCTAATCAGTAATTTCTTCATTGTCATCTGCCTGTAAAATCGAATTCTCACTGCAGTGGATCCCTTAGAGTTGCCCCATAGTCACCTAGTCTAGAAATAATATTGGTGAGAAGTGTATTCATTCCGTATCATTTTCCTATGAAGTCCGAATTAGGAATTCCAGGCCAAAACTCTGCAATAGATCAAATTACAAGATAAATACTTATGAAGTGAATGAAATACTATTGAAGTGAAACATTTACAAGTTATAATTTTGAAGAAAACGTTTCCAAATGTAATAGTAATGTTTTAACCTAAGTATGTGTATTAATACAATAAAATCTGTCCAAACCGGAACCGTACAAGTCGGAATCGTATAATAAATCCCAAAATAATTTAATAAATAAAAATGACTAATATAATAGGTGATTATATATATGAGATAGATAGATAGTGTCCGAGAAGGAAACGTTGAAAATAAGCTCTTAAGACAATTTTAAGCATATTTTGTCTAATACACTACTGGAATATTTCGAATGGTTAGGCCGCAATAACCACTCAAAATTTGGTTTGAGAAAATGCTTTCTAGGCACAGATTTGAATTGCAATAGCATAGAAGAACTCCAGAAACATGTAACTTGTTTATTATTTACAAAAGAAATTAATATACTTGTTCACAAATAAAAAAATAATTGAGAAATAAAACAGCACTCAAAATGTGTAAATTGAGTACTTTTTTATTTTTGTGCCAGCCAATCAGACACAGCCAATCACAGACACAGCCAATCACAGACACAGCCAATCACAGACACAGCCAATCACAGACACAGCCAATCACAGACACAGCCAATCACAGACACAGCCAATAAGCAATCATAGACACTTGCGGCCTCATGATCGACACTTGCTTGTAATTTTGAGAACATTATTCTAGTAAGGACGTATAGGTGGAAAATTCTGTTTTGCCGAGACAATTTCTGAAACTGGGGGACATAGTTGTACAAGAGAAAATTGTTTGTTTTGGTGTTAACATGTTTTACATGTTAATGGAGCCCCAGCTTGAACCACCTCCGAAAGAACGATGACTACGTACGAGGAATTATATCAGTAGAGGCTAACTACTCTCATTGTATCCCGTGCATACAGCGCTGACTCAATGGCAGCAGTATGCAGATTATAGGAATGTCCTTAATTGATATAAATGGCTTGTGAACGACAGAGGCGATATGGTAAAGGTGACGAGAGGCAAGACAGCTTCTCGATCTCTGGAAGGATTCGACAAAGAGAAATGGACCAATCGCCTGATTCATTCGGTTGAAACTTTTACTAGACGTAAGCAAGGTTTCGTAAATTTCTCTGTTTTTCTGGCAGGATATGCATGCTATAGGGCTTATCTCCATAGATTCAAATCGGTAGATACTCCGAACTCACCTGTAGGCTAAACTGCAGCCGAGGACTGCGAGCACGTTTTTTCAAAGCCCGCGTTTCCACCCTCAACGACAGGGTGCTCGAGATTGAGACATAATGTCTTCCGAAAGCGTGAATGCTTGCCTTTGCAACCTTTTGGACGGTTGTGAGTGACTTCTCAATAGTTCTGCTGGAGCTAAGAAGGATGGAGGAAGAAAGGAGGGAAATCTCTCGATGCCTCTGGGAGGCTACTAAGATCGTAGAAGAAAACACGTGACAAATCCACTGCCCGCGATGCATTGCGCTAAGGTTCCGCGGCGATTATTACGGACGCGATGGTGGGCGTGTTTCTGAGTAAAAATCTCACTCCCAGAGTCGTAAAGAGAAAGAAATAAAAAAAAGCCAAATTCTTTGACTCTCTGCATCCGTGATCCTTAAAAGGTACATTTCCGAGAGAGAAAAAAACGCCTTTTTTTAGGATTCAGCCACGGATTCACGGGGAGGGAAACGAGGGAAATCCCTCCCCACTTAAAATTAATAGTTAATGAAAAAGTTTAACTTGTCATGAGACTTTCAAGCAAAAATATTTTCGTATTATCATTAAAACGAATAAAATCGTAACGCAGCAACGGCCGAGTGTAGCCTGCGACATTTTACAATATCTGTAATGTTACATATCAGATGAAAATATTTTGAATTTCCTCTTCCAAAATTCGTTTCTGGATACGCTTCTGTAGCATTAAACAACATACTTCATTTTGCAAATACAAGTAAAACGTGTGTATTTACCCCTAAAAATAGGCATCATCGTGTTCTAGGAATGTTTTGGAGTTTGTTCACAAGAAATGTCGACAAGACTGAAGCTTGAAACCACATAGAAACTAAGTACTACACTATTGTGCCCACACGGTTTCGTGAGCACAATAGTGCTTAACGTTTCAAATAACCAAAAGATACCTCTAGTTAATGTTTAGTAGTTCGTAACTTAAATTCCGATAAAAGGTTTGAAAAGCTAAACATGTTTTACAGGCAATAATTTGTTAAAAATGTTGAAAAAAACTTTGCATAAAAAATAATGTAGTTACAAAAATGTTTTAGGAACTTGATTATAAGTCGAGACGTTTGATGAAAGATATAACTATATTCAAGCATTTGTTACTTACAGAAGTATAGTACTATAGTATATAGAGGGGAAAATACTGGAATCACCTTACCACTACAATCTCTAATTTTTTGTTCCAAAATCCGATTTAACGGTTCTTTTGAGCTGTAACTTTGTAGACACGTCAGACGTCAGGATTGTGGTCTATTTGTTATTTTTCAAACGTGGTTGAGATTGGAAAGAGTTGCGAGGAGAGAGGCATGCAATTTTGCACCCGAAAATCGGGATGTCTGTAAGCAACTGTCGCGACATGTTTCATTCACAACTAAATTTGAAACTTTTGAGCTGGAATTTAGCAAACACGTCAGGAGTAGGATCTTGATGTGCCGTCCCGGAGTGCACTAAGATATTTTGAGGGTTGTTTTTTTTTCCTGGGGGAGGGGGGGGGGCAGGCACGAAGACCCTTGTGACATTTTTAAACTGTTCTGGGAAATTGTTGCAATTTCTTTATCTCGAATAGAGGAAGGTGTACTTATAAATACGTTATTGTTCCAACTTTCATTAAAATTGTTTGCAAAAATCAAATTTATTTTCGAATAGGTTTTACAACTATTAATGTCAGTTTTTTCTTAGTGCAATTTATCTCTCAATATTCGATCTTTAAATTATGCTATTCACTCAAAAAAGTCGATCTGCCGCGCACTCCCGCTAGTGTTTTAGTAAGATGGTGATTAACAGATTATACGAACGGAAGCCATAATGCGTGGATAAATTGGAAAAGTAAATAAGGATATTTTCTCAATAAAAAATATTAACAAAACATAGTCAAACTTAAGGCAGCCTTTTGGGACAACCAAACATTTTACTGATCTTGAATCAAAAACAAAGGATGGTGAAACACGAAAATCTATCATTATTAAAGGTTTCTGACAGAGAAACATTTTTTAATACTAAAGGCATGACATCGGATGCATAGAAACGTATTATGCTTGTCGCAATTATTTTTTTACATTTAAATACGAACGTCTGTACATATATTTTTAATCAATTACAGAATTTTAAAAAAATACTACGATAACACTGAACTATACTGCTATTTGCATTACAGATAACGTGAACAAAAATAGAAATAAATCTGTTGAATTATATTTCATTCTTTTCTGATTTCTCAGTCATTGAAAACTGCATGAACTGTAGTTTACATTTCAATCAAAATACTATTCTTAGAGAAAGAAAAAGAAAAGTCGTTTTTATTTTTCAATCTGAAAACTTTTCATTTTTTGTTCATACATTATCTTCCCTCCAACAAATGGGACAACACAATGAATGGACAATTATTATTTAATAGGTTAGTTGTATCACAATCCTATACCGCATTAACTCCGAATAATAAACCGCTGAAGTATCAATTCCACATTGTCACTTACGTCTAAACGGTTCCTAATATTATTCCACTCACGTGCATAACACATCAAACAACGCTTGCGCAAATTGCAGGAACATAAACAAAATAGGTGTGAATTTGGGTACTCATTGCCTAAATTTATCACATGCTGCGAAAACATGATTTAAAAACCACAATGTTTACTGCTTAACTAAAATAACTAACCTTTATCTTCAAATATACATGCAAATCTTCATCCATCAATCCTTCTTGCGATAACTGGACCGATACAAATTGGAGAATATGTCAACAATTTACAACTGTCAGTTTTTAGGCACTGCGTTAACGATGGCCCACCCTTTCACGCCACGAAATGAGGTTCGAACGCTTCCAAGGATAAATTCCTGATGCACAAGTACATTTATTATTCGCAAAAAGCAATTATACACCACAAGCTGCCAAGAAGCTCAATTGGGGTTCCACAAACTAACATTCTACAATCCACTACCAGAACGTGGGCAAGCAATTGATGAAAAATAGCTTTTCACACTAAACAACACAAGCGACAGTTGAGTGGCAGCTTACCTAGGTGTCACTCTTCGTCATTAATGGCGGTCGTCTCCTCCCAATCTCCTCGGCGATGCAGTCGCTGCCTGGAAGGAATCGTTCGGAAACGGTACCGCGTCACCATACAATTCAACAAACGTATATTTACACGATGTAAATACATAAATAAAACTCAATTACGAATGTATCGTTTACAACCAACTTCTAAAATGTCCTATGTATTTTCATAATGCGGCAACAAGAATCAAACAAAACTTCGAACTCCGAAAATCTCCCAAGTAACCACTTTGAAGGTCGTCCCCCTCTCCAGCACTGGCCCGGAGGGATGAACAATGTTTTACACCCAAATCGGTTAGTTTCGTTGAAATTTGTTACCAAGCGTCGAAAGAAAATGTCCCTTGAATGAATTTTCCCTGCATATAACATAGAAAGCCGAAATTAAACCCACTACCGCCCAGCTCACGCTAGTAGGCACAAAAACATTTGGATACGCCCACTATGACGTATACCTCGAGTTTCGCGTTCCGGTCCAATCCCCGCATTCCTTCAGTTAATACCACCTCCTCTGACTTCGGATTCACTTCCTATATTTGCCGCGAGTGGCGCTGCCTTTCAGCGCGTCTGTTGAACTTCGTTTGTTAATATTGCCAACTAGGTACTTTCAATATCTCTATTTATTAGATTAAGTACTTACTCTAAAATGTAATTTTTGATTTTATTGAATACGTATCTTAAATGTACAAGTTTTTCATCACATTGGATAATCATCATATTTTGAAGTATTGGAAACTTCTTCGCTATTAATTAATGAAAACTTCTTCGCAATGTTTTAACAAAATTTTCAGTTAAGTAACTAATTGATAGTTTATTGTTTAAAAAGTATATTCATATTCTGTTATAATAAGGCTTACTATTTGACATCACTTTGTTTATTAAAAATTATTTCAGTAGTAAAATGATGAAATTGTTGGCTATACTGCTTGGCTTGGTCCACCTCGGGAGGAGGAGCGAACCGGAGCGATCAGGGGACCGTTCAGGTTATGTAGTGAACATTTTGATTAAAAAAATGAACCCTGCTGCGACTCCAGTACCCGTTGAGGATGTACAAGGAGATGGAAGGTGGCTCAGCATGGTAAATGTGAAGTTGATGATTGTTATCTTAATTCCTTAAAATATGTAATATGATTCGTGATGATTTACAATACCAATTTATTTTAGCATAAACGGTTTTTGTTGGAGGCAAAAGAGAAAGAACCAGAAGTTATTTTCATTGGAGACTCGATCATACAACAGATGTCAAACTGTGAAATTTGGAGTAAATATTTTGTTCCAATGCATGCTTTAAATTTCGGGATATCCGGCGACCAGACGCAGCACGTATTGTGGAGAATTGAAAATGGAGAGTTGGAACATGTTAATCCAAAGGTACTTTGTCGCTGACTAAACAAAACATGAAATTATCATTTTACAAGATTTTAATTTTGTAATTATTCTTTTATATTATATTAGTGTATTAATTTCCTTGACGCAGGTAATAGTTGTCCTTGTGGGAACAAACAATTTTGACTTTTCTCCAGAGGAAATTACTGAAGGGATATTGGAAATAGTGAGAGTTATACGTGAAAAACAGCCCCAAGCATACATTGTACTGCCTGTAAGTAATATTAAGTTGTGTTTTGAGTATAACATGTAAGGAATAAATATATCAAACTTGTAATGTTTTACAGACATTGCTACCTCGAGGGCAGAATCCAAATCCTTTGCGAGAGAGAAATAGCAAAGTGAATAAATTGGTCAGTGAGCGAGTCACCAGTGATTCTCGTTGTGAAGTAGTAGCCATAGACAAAGGTTTTGTTCTTGCAGATGGGACTATCAGTCACCACGATATGTTTGATTACCTTCATCTAACCAATTTGGGTTATCAGAAAGCCTTTGAACCTGTATATGAATTGTTGCTTCAACTGCTGAGTGAGGGAGAAAAAGAAGATGATGCCAACACTATTTCTGAATGAAATGTATCCTCTTGCCAATTTCCAATCAATCGATCAGTGTCACAGCTCACTTTAAACTACACTCTTGACTGCCATGTTATAAAAATCATCAAATGTTTCTACACTTATAACAAAAATGTTCTTGTTTACTTGAAGTATATAGGATGCTGGTTAATAGTTTTACTCACTGCTAAAATCTGATCCCTTAAACACTTTTTAAATGATCTAGAAGTTTGATGAGAGTAATATTGTTAACGCATTTCTTAGGTTTACACTGCAATGGCATTAATTCATGTAGATATTATTGTATGTTGTATTGATATTTGTTATTCCTTATTTCTTCATGAAGTAATTTGTTAGTCTAGTCTGTTTATTCAGTTTGATAAGTTTTTATTTGGAAGTTATTGGATGAAGTTCTAGGTTACACACTTTGGAGATTGTGTTCCTAAGAAAGAAAATACTGTATTGGAGGATACTGTATGATACAAATAAGCTTGTTACTGAAACAATGCTGAAATAAGTTTGACCAGTGGGTTTAACATTACTGGTATGAATTATTATTATTAAGTTGAGATGTAGAATATGAATACGATTTCTTGTATTGCTTGAAGCATAGAACTGTCCCAGAGAATAGGATTTTAAAAAGACTGGTCTTCTATTTCTTTGTCCTAATGTTTCTTTATTCAGTTTAAAATTAAATGCTGTTGTGAGGAATCAGCTTGACCAAGGCAACGAGACTGAAATACTAGAATACGAAAGAGTGTTATCATTGAGCATGTCCACTTCCAAGAGTGGTAAGCTACTATCAGTGAAAATTGTACTTAACGTTTGACATGTCATTATGTTATGTGAAACACTACTTTTAAATATGGCAAGCTCATTGTGGATCTGCAGGTTTGAAGGCTGCATGAAGAGTTTGATTTAGTGTTCATACATTTTAAGAAGTTTTTGAAAGGAATGTTAAAATAAATAGGTTACCATTGAACATGGTGATGAAATGAATGTGAGTATTGGCATAAATCATTTCTAGAATTGCCATAAGTTTATAGCTTGAAAAATTTTGCTTTCTATTACTTACTGTAAATCAGGTCCAAATAATGGTTTTATCAGTCACATGAGCATGTTCTAAATTGTTCAGCGATAGTTGCCTTGCCAATGCTTGAATCAAAATTGGATGAATATCAGGTGAATGCAAGATGAAACACATTCCACAGAATTGTTAATTTTGAAGCATTTTGCTCAATGCACTGTTAGATTTGTACACAAAAGAAGCCTTGATGTTTTATCGTAATTCAGATATTCAAGGTAACATCCTAAGATATTCTAGTTGCATTTTAAGTATGAATGAAATATATTATTGTATGATAAATGTGTAGGAGGATTTCATTGCCATTTTCAGATTCTCATCTACCTAGGCTACTGGATAAGTCACAATGACTTGTGCTTGGTCACTGCTGAGTGAATTTACTTTTGTATGGATTTTTTTGCCATTTTAAACTTATTTATGTAAATACATTATTTTTTCTTCATGTTTATAATCATTTTCTTGCCAATTTCCTTGTTTAATCATCCTTTCCTTTAATTTTAAAAGTAATCCATACATTTCTTGAAAAATTTAAACTGAAGATCATTGAAATAGATTTGAGCGTATTATTGTAGTGGATAAGTATATAACAAAGATTGAATTTTCAGGTTTATATAAAAATTAAATTAATATTGTCTCATAAGAGCTACTTCAAGAACTACCGTTTTCTTATTGGAAACCAATGTAATTTTGTGTTACCGACAGTCTTTCATTTTGAGAGGATATCAAATGGCATTGTAAAAGGGGATGGAATTTCATGTAAATTCACATTCTTGCTGATCAAGAAACCATCATTTAATATTTTTTTAGTTTGCATGATATTCTCAATAAATTAAAACCATTTTTAGTTTACATATGTTTGTATAGTTTGGTATTATTACATCTTTTACCAATGACTATAGGGGTTGTCCATTAATTACCCAACGCTAGAAGGGGGATCATAGTTTAGTGTTATGTAATGCTGATTTTTTTTTAATGATTCAATATTTCTTGAAATAGTGCCTTTAATTCGTTTTCTACTGAAATATTAATAAATTAAAGTTACATATAAATAGTTATAATGAATGAAAATATTATTTCGTAAATGCTAAATTGATTGAATCTGTTAGGTTACGTATCAAATGTTCAAAATTGCTTTCTGGAATCTAATTAAATGGGCACATTAGTCTCGGAACCCTTGCGTCATTCTCGACGCTAAACGTCACAATAGAGACGTCACTGGTGGCGTTTAAGCCCCCGATTGGATGATACTGTAACAGGTGATGTACGTCAAGCACCACTGCAAATAAATCGAAGTGTAACACATTTTCGAGTCTGTCGAACACTAAATTAGCTACGGATGTAATGACCACAAGGGAATGGATGGGAAAACGATATGACCAAATATTTTCGGTTACAAGGTTTGCGGTGCACGGATTTCACAGTAAATCGTGCAAAATGAAAAGTTTCCACAAACCAAACAATCGGTGTATGTGTGAATGGTGCGAGGAATTATGTAAGAGGTATTATCCGCGCAGGTTTTCTTGAGCCTTCACTTAGATGCAAGAGGATTAGGAGGGTTGGTAATTTCGTCAACAGAATTATTACACCAAATCTGTAGTTCATTTTACGATGCAACATCATTTCTATTACACGGAAGCGATCATTTCTGTTAATCACATTTTGCCAACAATACTCGTTGCCAACATTTATTCTTCATTCAAGTAATATTAGAAAAGGGGTGGGGTAGGTGTTTCAGGGCTCAAGAAAAAGTGGGTGGATAACGTGCCTTACCATGTGGAAAAAGGAACACATCCATCTCCAAGCTCAGCACGGAATAAAAAGAACTAATGGAACTGGTGAAACTCGCTGTATATACAGTAGTAAATACGATAAAGAGGCTACCAGAAGTGATTGAATTGTGAAAGTGTAACATTTTGACTTCCTTCATATTATTATGAATAATAATAATAATAATAATAATAATAATAATAATAATAATAATAATAATAATAATAATAATAATAAATCTCAAATGAACGGTTTGACGAAACAATAACTCTCGGGATAAATAATTGAATTATATTTTTGAGTTAAAACGCTTAAATAATAACAGGGGACGATTCTAAATCTCATAAACCACTATCTGAATAATCCTGAAGAAATGTCGCACTTGCTGTGTGAAGGTGTCACATATATGAAGCCAAAAACCAGTAATACTACAGATCCTACGAAATATAGACCAATCACTTGTCTCAATTCTTTCTACAAAGTCATCACAAGTTGTTTATCAATGGTTATCGAGAAACACTGTGTAGCAAATTCTACCTTAGCCGAAGGTCAGAAGGGATGCAGCAAGGTCTCCCTTGGATGTAAGGAGCAACTCATCATTGATAGTGTGGTCATGTCTCAAGCATGTAAGAAGAAACGCAACTTGTTCACCTGTTTCATTGATTATAGAAAGGCCTATGACATGGTTCCGCATGATTGGCTCCTCTATGTGCTGTCGCTATATCGTGTGAACTCGACAATCGTAAATTTCCTGAAATCCATCATGGGCAAACGGAAGACAACTATTCGTGTCACTTCAAAAAATGAAACAATGGTTACCAATGAAATAAATATAAAGCGCGGATTCTTTCAAGGAGATAGCCTGAGCCCTTACTGGTTCTGCTTGGCAATGAACCCGTTATGGACACTCCTAGAAGACCTGAAATTAGGTTTCGAACTGAGAGGCACTGAAAGATTGCAGATAGCCCATTTAGCGTATATGGACGACATCAAACTCTACTCTGGTACGAGGCGTGTCTTAAACATTCAGATGAAAGCTACTGAAGACTTCTCCAGGGACATAAATATGCAACTAGGCAGTGATAAATGTAAAATACAACAAATACAGAAGGGTAAACTCACTAGCGAGCTCACATACGAGACTGTTGATAGAGAAACAATCGCTGCTCTGGAAGCTGATGAGCTCTACAAATACCTTGGGATTCAGCAAGGAAATATGATTGCACATCATCGACTGAAAGGGATACTTAAAACAGAGCTTACAAACCGGCTCAAGTCAGTGTTAAAAACTTCCCTCAACTCTCAAAACCTCACGGCTGCCATTAACTCGTATGCTATACCCATTATCACCTTCTCGATGGGTATTCTTAAATGGTCCACAACCGACCTAGAGGAATTGGAGAGACTTGTAAGAGTTCAAATGACACGCTTCGGTTGTCACCATCCTAAAAGTGCGATACAGAGGGTCACACTGCCTCGAGAAATGGGAGGGCGTGGTATTGTGAAGTTCACGATATTGTGCCAAACAGATAATAGCCATGAGGAAGTATTTTGCAGAAAAGGCAGGTCCTTCTTGACTCCACACGGTACTTGTGCAGGCAGATGACAATTACACGCCCCTCAATCTAAAACAAGATATGCAAGTTCATCAGCTCTCTTTGCAGCAAGAGATCGATTCCTGGAAACAGAAAGCACTCCTCGGTGCATATCCTGCTGCAGTAGCCAATCCAAATGTCGACCAAGAAATGTCGTACAACTGCATCAGTATAGGATATTTGTACCCTGAGAGCGAAGGTTTCATGATAGCAATACAAGATCAGGTGATTCCCACAAAGAATTACCTAAAATATATCATCAAAGACCCAGGAGTACTAACTGATGAATGTCGCATGTGTGGTCGAGATCATGAAACCATTCAGCGTATTATATCAGGCTGTAGCTGTCTAGCTCCCACTGACTATAAAGTGAGACACGATCAAGTGAGCCACATCATCGATTCCAAACTAGCTAAAAAACACAGGCTACCTCAGAAAGTAGATGCACCTACTACCAGTATCATCCAGAAGCGGTACTAGAAAATGAGACACATAAGTTATACTGAGACCGCAGTATTCTGACAGACAGGACAATTCAGCACAACAGACCTGATATTACTCTTTGGGACAAATCTGCAAAGAATGTTTGGTTTATTGATGTAGCAGTCATCAATACCAGCAAGATAATGACAACATACCAGACTAAAATCGACAAATACAGAGAACTAGCATTTACCGTAAGAGAACAATGGCGAGTGTCAGAAGTGAAAACTATCCCAATTGTACTATCAGCAACTGGCGTGATACCAAAAACTCTCTGCAGATTGCTGAAAGAACTCTGCTTGGAGAAGAGCATTATCATCGGCCTCCAGAAGTCGGTTATAATCAGCACCTGCTCACTAGTCAGGAGATTCATGGGAGGACATGTTGGGTATTGAAAGCTCATTCTTGAAATTGTATTAGTTATTAGCATTTGAAAACTGTTATTTTATGTTTACAATCTGAAAACAGTTATTTGATGTTTATGTGTTAGAATGCCTTAATTTGTTTTGTAGATTTTAAATATGTCTGTGTTACCATGCTTTGATATTGTATCTGTGAGGAATCCATGTGAAGCCAAAAGCTTTGAGAATAAACAATATAATAATAATAACAATAATAATGATGATGATGATGATGATAATTAGCTACAGTGTGAGCGACCAACACATTTTCCTACAGAGAGCGATACTTCGCTATGACTTTCCAAGTTTGAAATGAGAACCGTGCCTTCGGCTAGAGTTATACTTAGGTTTTTATTTCTTGGCGCGTGAAGGCCTGTCTTCACAATCGAATAGCTCACGGCATTTCGTGTCTTTCTCGGTCGTGCCGCTAGATATCGCATGATCGCCAGCACTGCTCGATGCCCTCGCCTACTGCTGACATTCTTCTGGGATTGTAAGTAACTGAAAGGCATGGAAGGAATTGGATTATTTGAATTTTCGTACTTCGAGTACTGGCGCCATCTATATCAGTCGACGAGAACTCTCGCGCCCCATGTTGGTATCACCGGTACTGTTGGTATAGTACGTGCGCGAGTGAACAGGCCCTCCGTTCTTTTGTATTAAAAACAATTAAATAAATAGTCATTTGAACAAAATACTCGTTTTATTCAAAAGGTTATGGGCCCAGAGAACGCTTGGAGTGGAAAAACCAGACTATTTGTGACCGATCGTAATCTGTGAGTCGGATTTCGAATTGCCAAGGACCTAACCTCGAATTTGGCTGTGGAAGCGTGTTCGTTTCGCTTGAGCGCGCATTCGTCGTGTGACTCGCGCAGTTTATCGAGGAGGCTTTAACCGTTTGGAGGGCTCGCCACGTGCATATAATTGTCGATTGCAATCTGTGAGTCAGATTTCTAATCGCGACGGACCTAACCTCGAATTTAGTGGTGGAAGCGTGTTCGTTCTTGTTCAAGCTCGTGTTCGCCTCGCTTGAGGTCGCGTTCGTCGCATGTGTGGCAATTGAGTGACGTCACAATGGCTGAGAGATTAGACATGAATAGCCTGAGTAAGTTTGATGGCAGTAATTACAATCAATGGCGATTCCAAATGAACTGTGCACTTCGGGCAAAAGGACTCTACGAAATCGTCCATGGAACTGAACTGAAACCGGAAAATAACAATGAGACGCAGAAGGCATGGATTAAAAATGACGCAACGGCAATGTTTATCTTGACATCTGCGTTAGACTACGCGCAGATAACCTTGATTGAGAATTGTGAGTCATCTCATCAAATAATTGATAAGCTCGATTCGATCTATTTGCAACGATCTGAGTCGAGCAAAATGATTGCACACGAACGATTTCACCAATATCGAATGAAAGATAGTGCCAGCGTTGCTCAACACATTGCGAATGTCGAAAACGTAGCGAAGAAATTAAAGGATATTGGCGAGACTGTAAGCGATGCGGCGATAATGACAAAAATAATCAGCACGTTGCCGCAGAAATTTTTGAATTTTCGACAGGTGTGGCTATCAGTTAGCGAAGACAGGCAAACGCTGACAAATCTGACGTCTAGGTTAGTTGGCGAAGAAGCAAACCTGTCTTTGGTTGAGCAAATGGAAACTGCGTTCACGGTCTCATCGGGCAAAAATCAATCGGCGAAATCAAAGAGGTCGACGAAGCAGAGCGAGCCGTCATCAAGTGGATCGAGCAAGCAGAAATCAGTCGATCAAAGCCAGGAGGTGAAACAAAACATCAAATGCTATCAGTGCGGGAAAAGGGGCCACATCGCCCGGTTCTGCAGGAACAAGCCTAAGCATAAGTCATCACATCGCGACAAGGAGTATACTTCATTCAACGTGGAATTTCCTGGAGATGTCAACATGGAAAATACGTGGATCATGGACAGCGGAGCATCTGCCCACATGTCGCACAGGGCCGAACTATTCTCAAACATGTCTGCTGTTTCTGAAGGGACTACAGTCGTAATTGGAAACAACGTGTCATTACCTGTCATTGGAAAAGGAGACATCGAGATCGAGAAAAAGATTAAAGGTGAGTGGTACAAGTCAGTTATCACGAACGTCCTATTTGTTCCTGACCTGAGAAGAAACCTGTTCTCTGAAGCTGTCGCGACCAAGAAGGGTTGGTCAATAATGAAGGAAGGAAAAATGGCAGAGATTCTACATGGCTCAAAACTCATTGCGAGTGCGATTCTCGATGACAACAATAATTATCGTATGTTGTTTAGAAATATTTCAGTTCATCAGGCTCAACAAGTTACAGAGAACAGCTTGAAGGCGTGGCATGACAGACTTGGCCATGTAAACTTTACGCGGGTTCGAGAAATGATCAAGAGTGGGGTGATATCCGGCATCACACTGAGTGACGAGGATGAGATTCTCTGTGAATCTTGTTTGTATGGCAAACAATATCGTTTTCACCATGCGTCCAGAGAAGTCCGAGAGGAGGAAGTTGGGGAACGAGTGTTCTCCGATGTGTGCGGCCCTATTGCGACTGAATCTTCCGGAGGTGCCAGGTACTTCGTTCTATTCAAGGATAGCGCAACATCCTACCTCGTCGTCAGGACCATGAAGCACAAATCTGATGTTCTGACTCGTCTCAAGGAATATGTGCGAATGGTTGAGAAGCAACAAGGCCGTATGGTCAAGGTTTTGCACTGTGACAACGGTCGAGAATACCTAAATGAAAGTCTGCAGGAATATCTGAAGAGAGAAGGCATAATCCTAGAAAACACTTCGCCTTATACCCCACAACAGAACGGTCGCATTGAGAGGGAAATGCGCACGGTCATGGAGAGTGCCAGGTCCATGATGCACGCAATGAACACGCCAAAGTACCTCTGGGGCGAGGCAGTTAACACGGCAGTGTACATTCTCAACCGGACTCCAACAAGCGAAAAGAGAAGTACGACGCCGTATGAAGCTTTCATGGGTAGGAAGCCTTCATTATCGCATTTAAAAAAGTTTGGCTGCACTGCATTTATGCACGTCCCCGACTGTCAAAGAACTAAGTTGGATGACAAATCTAGCAAACTCATGTTTGTCGGGTATGATGGAAATTCTGACAATTATCGACTGTTTGACCCGACAACAAAAAAGGTAAAAGTTTCGAGAAACGTGATTTTCGATGAACACACTACGATCGATACCGAGAAGAAGACCGACCAGATCAGCATTGCGCAAATGGAAAATGGAGACGACGACGCTGAAGAATATCCTGGAGGTCGAAACCAAATCGTCGATCTAGGTGGAGCATCCAACTTAGCAGCTCCGGAGGCGCAGCGGCCGGCAATGAGAAATCCCGCAGTAAATGAGACCGAACCTCGACAGGATCTGGATGGAGAACAGTTCGACGCAAACCCGAGGAACGTCGAAGCTCTTCAAGAGGATGAAGGGACAGTCGTCGACAACGCCAGGGACTACAATCTGAGGAAGCGAGACAAATTGCAACGCCCAGGAAGATACACGCGAATTTCGCTATGGTAAATGAACCGCAGACTTACAAGGAGGACATGGAAGGCAGTGAGTCAAGAGAGTGGTCAAAGGCGATCGCAGAGGAGCTCAGTGCCCTGAAAAGGAACGACACATGGCAACTCGTGAAGCGAACTGGCAGCATGAAGGTCATCGGGTCAAAGTGGGTTTTCTCTCTTAAAGATCAAACATCGAACAAACCAAGGTTCAAGGCCAGACTATGTGCCAAGGGATTTTCCCAGGAGAAAGGAGTTGACTACGACGAGATCTTTTCGCCTACTACTAGGTATGATTCGATAAGAATTTTATTGGCTACAGCAGTGAAGAATAATTACAAGATGTTACAGTTCGATGTACGCACAGCATTCTTATATGGAGACCTACACGAGACAATTTACATGGATCCACCAGAGGGTGCTAATATAAGTGACGGTCAGGTATGCAGACTACAAAAATCACTGTACGGGTTAAAGCAGGCATCGCGGTGCTGGAACGAAAAGTTTAACCAGTTCATGCTTGACCAAGGATTCCGACGAGGAGAAGCAGACAAGTGTGTTTACAGGAAGAGTTGTTCAAAATCGACGATAATTCTGATTCTCTACGTCGATGACGGACTAGTCATGTCCTCAGATGAAGCATCGCTCTACAGTTTCTTGGATGAGTTAGGGAAGCAGTTCGAGATCATGGTCATGGAACCCGGACATTTTGTCGGGATGGAGATATTGGACGAGACCGATGAGGGTAATAATCGTCGTATACTAATTCACCAATCTAGTTATATTCGCAGGATGATCGAGAAGTTTCACATGCAAGATGCAGCTCCGGTTGGTACACCAGCAGATCCGCACGTGAGACTGAAGAAACCAGACTACGATGATCATAGCGAAGATTCCTATCCGTATCGTGAGGCTGTGGGATCATTGATGTTTGCAGCGATCGTGACACGACCAGATATAATGTTCGCTACGAATCATATTAGCAGGTACACTTCAGATAATGACCAGACTCACTGGAATGCAGTCAAACGTATTCTAAAATATTTGAAGGGTACTATAAATTTTGGCATAGAGTACCGTAGAAATTCAGAGATGCTAGTGGTCACAGGGTATTCCGACTCAGATTTTGGAAACGATTTAGACACCCGTCGCTCCATGTCGGGTTATGTATTCCTTCTGTCAAATGGGGCGGTCACATGGTCCAGTCAATTCCAGAAGGCTGTGACATTATCGACGACGGAAGCGGAGTAAGTTGCTGCCTCAGAAGCAACTAAAGAAGTGACCTGGATTCGTCAGTTTCTTGATGACATTGGGGAACCAGTCCAGGAACCAACAAACCTGAAGATGGACAATCAGGGAGCGCTTTGTCTTGTGAAAAATCCAGTCTTCCATAAACGGACAAAGCATGTGGACATCAAATATTATATCCGTGAGAAGCTTGAAGAGGGGACTATCAACGTTAGTTTTGTACCGTCAGATCTAGAACTAGCCGACGTCTTCACCAAGCCTACTCCTCGAGATCATTTCCATAAACTTATCTTTAACTTGGGAATGAGAGTGTTAATTTTTTTATATAATTGTTGTTCATCGTTACATCAAAACAAAAATCTATTTTTTTTATTTTATGAGATTTAAGCACTCAATTGGATGGAGTATTGGATTATTTGAATTTTCGTACTTCGAGTACTGGCGCCATCTATATCAGTCGACAAGAACTCTCGCGCCCCATGTTGGTATCACCGGTACTGTTGGTATTGTACGTGCGCGAGTGAACAGGCCCTCCGTTCTTTTGTATTAAAAACAATTAAATAAATAGTCATTTGAACAAAATACTCGTTTTATTCAAAAGAAGGTGCCTCGTCGAGGGTAAATGTTCTTTCTTCCGTGATTTGTAAAGAGCTATTAGGTGCGACGCGTCTCACTCCGGACGTGCTTAAAAAACATCATGGCAATAATTGGAGAGCAACTGCGCATGAAGTGGCATAGTTCGCGGGACGGATTCGATGTAACTGTGTGCGATTCTCAAAGGTGTTGTTTTAAGGCGCCGAATAATGTAAGGATTTACGCGTAAAAAGATATATCTTCTCCCGGGCGACGCGTGGGCGCCGGCTGGTGGCGGAGTGGCTCTCGGCACGTGGACGGATATTCAGCAAGCTCTTTGTCTGACTTGCAGTGGGTGTCCTTTCCTAGAAGCAACGCGAGGGCCGCGGGAGCACAGCCTTCTGCCTTACAAAAGCTCCGTTTTATGAAAAGAACGCGCTTTAAAAAGAGATCGCGGGCGATGCCAGGACCTGTACGTACCAATATATATGTATATATATGTATATGTATGTGTGTGTATATATATACACACATACTGTCATCTATCAGTCGTCTATCATCACTTCAAAATATCTGCCTTGATAACGTTTTTCCATCTCTTTAAGGTCGTGATGAAACTTATTTCCATGCTCATAACGGAAATCCCCCAGATTATAAGAAGAAGAATCCCCCAGAAGAAATAAAGTGGTTGTGAGAAAAATGTAGTTTGATGCTTGTTACATCCCAAATTCTTCATAGAAATTAGCATTACATCCATCGTAGATTTGAAATCTGGATGATTTTTTTTATTTCCTCAAAAATTGTCGGACATAGTTTTGAAACGTGACCAGGCCAATTTTTCATCTTTCTTCAGATTTTAAATTTGAGGCTTTCTTTAAGCCTGACCTATGAAAGAAAAGGAAAATTTGAACTAATATATTTAAAGCTATCTTTATTCTTACTCAGAGCCTTGACAAACTTGAATTATACCAAGCTTGATACGAGTGATGGCAAAATAATAATTTCACGACCAACCAATTTTTATCACCAGGATTCACTTTTTCTGATTGACCATCCCTTTTGACCTAGTGCAATTCACGGGCCCTGCTATCCCGTTCACATAGAAAGCAGGGAAACTTGGTAAATCCTAGTTGAAATCCCAACAATATTCCAATAACTTCCATCTCAGCAGACAATCCATTGGTGTTGTTCATTATTTTTTTAAAGTTCTTCCATGTTTTCGTATGTTTCTTTTAAATGAACAGGATGAGCTACTGGCACTGAGGCATATTTATTTTCATAATGAAGCAGAACAGCTTTGAGTTTGTGTTTCGTAGAATCTATATACAACCTCCATTAATCACCGACATACCTTATTCCAAATTTTGAAAGTACTCGTACATCATAAATGTTGTTGCAGTATGGTACAAGCTGACCATCTTTCGTTTATATATATAACAAAGTCGGATTATTAGCATTATTAGAAATAATGCTAATATATACTTGGGTTTTTAAAACTTGGTACTTGACGTAAATCAGCTGCTACGTCATCTAATCGGGAGCTTAAACGTCATTATAGTGACGTCATTGGTGACGTTTCAGCGGATGAAGCCGTCAACAGCTGATTTACGGGAAGTGCTAAGTTAAAAAAATTAAGTATAATCCAAACCCAACCAACACAAAAGAAGAGCCTGCGGTGGATATCTGCGTTTATACTTGCATTTTTGTAAGGTGGCGCGCGAAGGCCTGACTTCACGGTGAATAGCTCACTGCATTTCGCGTCTTTCTCGGTCGTGCCGCTAGATATCGCATGATCGTAACCGTACAGCTTGCGATCGTGAAATATCTACCGGCACGACTGAAAAGACCACGATCTCGCCATAGGGCGACGTATTGAGCGAGCAGCGCCCGTGTATTGAAGATCCCGCTATCACGCTTGCTACTCTTATTGAGCCCGCAGCGTACCGCAAGCTCTTTAAGTATTCACTTCAGTTCTAATAACTTTTCTAAACAGCTTAAGTTATCGAGCGGAGGCTTCTCTCACTTGACAACAACCCAAGGAGTCTATTTCGTAGAATCCATGCGGAAAGCAACCGCCGCTTCTGGGAGCAGAACAAACTACTTCTGGAGGAGGCGCGGCTCCAGCCGCTGCCGCCGTCTGACGCGGAGATGTCAGATGAAGAATTGGCCGATGCGGGAAACTCCAACGCCAACGATGAGGTATCCCGACAAGCGCAGCGCAAACTCCGACGCTCTCTTGACTCCTCCCCCGACTCCTCGCCTGACCAACCAAAGTTTTCTTGACGGATGACGGCTTCCGGTTGGGTTACAAACGGAGCCAAACCCCAACCTCCACATGAAAGCAAACCTATCGAATCCTTGAACCCCTTCAACCCTCTCTCCCAATTGGACCCCCAGCAAACTGACTCCGGAACCCCTGAAGAACCCAACACAACTAACAAACCACCAGATCAATCGTCCTCCCAACAAATGACAAATCCAAAACCAAACAACAAAGGACGAATCGGACTCTTCAGAATTGACTTGACAACAATCCTTGACCCAACAGAATTGATCAAGGAACTAAAGACCAACTGTAACAACCACCTGACAGCCACGTGTATTCGGACAGAATTGGTAATCCAACCATTGACTGTGACTGCCCACGGGAAGACAAAGGACCGCCTGAACCAGATCTCTAGAGACCCCAGACTAAAAGGGCTATTCTTCACAACCATCTCTTACCACTTCAACCGAGTAACAGACGAACACAGAGACAAATTTGTAATCAAAGGACTCCCGACCAAATACGACCTGACTGCCATCAAAAACAACGTGACCGCCCTTAAAATTACTTTACACCACATCACTGTGATGCAACGACGAGACGCCGACGGGACATTGGTACCAATAGGCCTGTACACACTGGAGGCCAACAAAAAAGAAATGACAGACATCAAGAAAACACTACGATACATTGACTACTTTAGAGTGAAAATAGAAGATTACAAGATGACAGAATACCCCAGTGCAGAAATTCCCAAAGACTGTACCAGACGAAGGCCTATTGCAGGATACAAACGACTTGCGCCCTCTGCGCTAGTTCCCACCCAACTGAAGACTGTCCCTCCCACACGTCTGACAAACCATTCACCCCAAAATGCATTGCCTCTGCCACCAACCCAAACCAAACCCAACAACAAACTACCCAAGACATAAAAGACCTCCTCTCCCTTCTTCAAAACCCTACAGTGAAAAAGATAATCCTCAACTGAAAATCCCTCCTCGAAATACTCAAAGGCCCAGAGGACATCATCACTCATTACAGCAGGAATAAAATTAGTTGAAATCCTCAATTACTGGCCAGAGGTGGATTTACGCATAGGCACAGTAGGCACGTGCCTACGGCGGCAAATTTTCAAAGGTGCAAAGGCTCAAGTCAATATGCAAAAATCTGAAAAGAAAAGGAAGAGAAATATCAAAATGGAATTGAGTGTTGATAAGACAAAAAAATAAATGAATTCTTTAAACCTATATGTGAAACTGATCACTGCTGCAGTTCATTCGACAATTCTATTACTGAGTTAGTATAAACATATAGATTAGAGAACATATTTAGTTTTCAGCTAGTATATTATTTCCATGTACTAATAACTTGTGATAAATAAATGTTAACATTAATATATTTTAATGCAGAGTTGTGTTGCTAAAATATTCTCAAAATGCAAAAAATGTTTAGTACAATGATTAGAAATTAAATATTCTTGACGTGTTATTGTATTCGTTAAAATGAACTATATCTTAATATAGAATTTAAATAAATTCGCATTGACTCTTTTATTTATTCAGGGTTATCACTGAATCTAATAATCAGACTGCAAAGTTACAAACAGCTAAAAATGAAATGTTTCTTCAAGCAATTGAAAATATAACTGCGATTGATTATGAGTCGACGATTCAACCGATGTAAATAGTTTAAGCATTTTTTTGTATAACTAATTAAACCTTTATATATATATATATATATATATATATATATATATATATATATATATATATATATATATATACTCTTCCTAGAATATTTATTTATAATATTACAATACATTATTATAATAAGTTATTATTTTCCTTTTTAATTAAATAGGATTTCTACCGAATGTATACAACTGCAAGAACATAAAATTGATGAAACCATAACTTCGACGGATCGTTTTTGTTGGAAATGCGATCCAGCTTTGTGGTCTATTAATGAAGCTACACGTGATTATGTTGCCAAGCATGAGTTCCAACTAAACAAAAACGCTGACTTTTCTAAGACATGAAAAGAGTACAATGATGGCTAAGTTCGTTACTTAACGGCGAATATGTTTGAGTATACGCTTATCAGTAAAGAAAAAATGCCTCCCAAGTGGCTTGTTTACTCTGAGAACAATGGAACTGTTTTCTGCGGTGTTTGTCTATTGTTTCCATGCAATTCAGAAGTAAGAACAAAATTATCATTGGAGGGATTCAATGATTGGAAAAATGCGCATACCAAATTAGAAGAACATGAGAATTCTACATGTCATAGAAACTGTACGGCCGCATTGAAAAATAGACAGCGGACTGAAAACCAAGTGAATAAGCAGCTGCTTGAACAAGTTGAAATCGAGGCAACTTATAGGAGAAATGTTCTTAAGGGTGTCATTTTAGTAATATAAACTCTTGTTTCAAGAGGGCTTCCTTTGAGAGGACATGTCGAAACGTTTTGAAATAATCAAAATGGTAATTACATGATGTTGCTTGAGTTAATTTCGAAATATGACCACTTCTTAGCAGATCACATACAAAAATTTGGTAACTGCGGAAAAGGAAATACATCGTATTTATCCACCATGACGGTTGAAGAACTAATAGGTATACTAGCTAAAGCAGTTAAAGATGAGACTCCGAAATATTCGAAGTGCCAAGTATTTTTCCATAATTGTGGACTCTACACCAAATATAGCACACGTGGAACAACTCGCTATAGTTATTAGACATGTGGGAAAATATGGTACACCAAAAGAGTCATTTTCGGAATTCCTTCCAAACACAGGCCATAAATCAAAGATGTTCGACGCTGTATGTAATTTTATGGAGATTAACGAACTGGACATTAATAATGTCGTGGTCAGTCCTACGACAACGCGTCAAATATGTCCGGTCTTTACACAGGTCTTCCAGCCCGTATGAAACATGTAAATGCTCTAATTGAATTCACCCCCTGTTCTGCTCATTCTTTAAATTCAGTTGGTACAAATGCAGCTGAATCATGCACTGAAGCATGTACTTATTTTCTACTTCTACAAAATTTAAATAATTTCTTTAGTGCATCTACATCAAGGTGGGACATACTTCAAAATTTAGTAGATGAAGGATCCAATACATCCTCTTTGAAAAGTCTTTCAATTACGCGCTGGTCAGCTCGAGATGATGCACGTCAAGCTCTAAAACATCGTTGGCAAAATGTTTCAGATGCCCTTCAAATTATATCTGATGATTCTACGCAAAAACCGTCAGCGCGTGCAGAAGCTAAAGGTCTTATTGTTGTTTTAAATCGTCTTGAAACTGCTATTATGACCGAGGTTTGGGGATTCATTTTAGACCGCTTGCATGCGTCGAACAAACAAATGCAAAAAGTCGATATAGATTTAAGTTCCGTGGTTGGTATTTACACTTCGCTTGTAGAACTTTTAAAAACGAACAGAGACAATTTTGAATTTTTTGAAGAGAAGGGTAAGAAGCTGTCAAATACGAATCGGAAAACAAAAGGAAACGTAAAATGCAATGTGATGAAGCTAACGAGAATGCAGCAGAACTGACCGCACGAGACAAGTTTAAAATCGACACTTATTAGGTTATTTTTGATAAATTACTTGCAGAATTGAATAAGAGACTTGAAGCGTATAAAGATGTATATGACAAATTTAAGGCTGCCATTGAAATAGAAAAATTATCTTTGATAGATTTGGAAAAAGCAACGATATATTTATGTTCACAATTTCCCCAAGATCTTGAAGAATTGCATGTTTCTGAGCCTGTACATTTAAGTTCGTATTTAAAAATCCTTGACGAAGATGTTAAGTCAACGAATCCTGCAGCTTTATTAAAGTGGTTACGGAAAGCAGAATTAGAATGTATTTATCCTAACGTTGACATTGCACTTCGAATCTTTTTATGTATTCCGGTGGCCAATTGCACAGCAGAACGTTCATTCTCTTGTTTAAAAAGGATTAAAAATTATTTGCGTTCTACAATGACAGAGTATCGAGAGTAGCGTTATTGTGTATCGAAGAAAATTATCTCAGCGTTTTAGATTATACTATAATTATTTATGCATTTGCTCACCAAAAGGCACGTCGCAACATTTTACATCAATAAACAAATTAGCTATAATTAATAAAACGTTATTTCAATTGCATAAAAAACCCCATCCAAAAAGTTAAATGTTATATTCCTTGTTTATAATGGTAAATCGAAAATTATAAAAACTGTTACAACGTCGTAATATTCTAATCGTTCATATTCATCAATAATATATTAATATTTAATACAAGCTATTTATTTGTCTACTTCATTAGAGTATACCTTATGATTTCAGAAGTATATGAATCTGAAAGTAAGGCCCGTTGACGAAAAAAAACATGTTGCAATTCTTGTTGTCATGTTTTAGTTTCCTTTTAATGTTAACGTTTCCGTGTTGAAACGTTAATAATGTTGAACGTTACTTGCAATGAAAATACAGTTTATATCCAAAATTAGCTAATCCAAAAAAATTTATGAAAACAATGTTCAAACTGTAATGTTACTTTTAAAGTTAAAACGTTCAAATTAATGAGGAATTGTTACTGAAACGTTACAATTTGAAATGTAACATTAATTTTAAACAGGGGGCGGCAAATGTGATGTGCCTACAGGCGGCAAAAATATTAATCCGCCCCTGCTACTGGCTTCCCCTCTCAAAATCTTAAACCCTATCCTTGTGGAACGCGCGAGGCGGCATAAACCAGAAAAAAACCATCCTCACCCAATTCCTTAAAGACAAATCCACCGGGATACTATTCTTACAAGAGACGTGGCTGACACTCGACAGATCCTTTTCCATTCCTAACTACACCACAAGCCCCGACCGAACCTCATTCGCTGGAGGCGGTACGACAATCCTCATCCGACGATCCATTCCACACACCCCTTACCAACTCCCTCCAACATCCGTCCTAAAATGCACTGCAGTCGCTATTGGCTCCTCCACATCTCAAATACATGTCATGTTATAAAGCCCCCCACACACACCGATCCCCGACTCCGACCATGACACCCTTAAAAACCTTTCCTACCCCTTCCTTACCGCAGCCGACCTCAACAGAAAATCGACCTCATGGGGCTTGATGACTAGTAACGGAACCGGATGACGACTAGAACATTTCATAGAAACAAACCAAATCCAAATAAAAGTACCTACTGAACCTACCCACCTTGTTCGACACATTCCCCACGATATTCTGGACATTATCCTCCATTCCTCCCAAATACTAACAACCATCTCCCACCCAAAATACGACCTATCTGACCACCTCCCAATACTTTTCACCAGCTCCACAACCCCCAACTACATGCTTCCCAACCCCCCATCAATACCAAAAACCGACTGGAAGAAATTTAAACATACTATCTAAGAAAATTCACGTTCCCTCAGATATCCTGACCACCCAATCCATAGACAACTCCATAGATCACCTTACCTACCACATAAAACAATCATCGGAAAACCACATCCTACTCCAGAAATACACACCCTACCCTCCCTGACGAAATCCTTACGATCATACGACATAAACGACGATACTACAAATAGAGACGAGACGACGACAAACGAGAATTAAAAAGAACGCAAAAAACAATACACAACTTACTTAAACATCACGAGACACATAAGTATGACGACCTACTATCTGACAAAAGCAGCCCCAACAATATCCATAAAGTCAATCAGAAACCATCCCACTCCCATTTCCCCTATCCTAACCACCAACAATACCTTAACCTTTGACCCCCAAACCTTCACCAATACCTTCGCCCAATCCCTGGCCGAACGCATTCGCTCCCCCAACATCCCAATTCCAGACAGTGTTCTTTGGAATTTCCTTTAAACTCCACTTCTACCACCCGATCAACAACAGACCTGGACGACGAACGACGCCGAAATTAAACAGATACTTAAAACTGTAGACTGCAACAAATCGCCCGGACCCGATGGAAACATCCCATCTCAACTCACCCACCTAATAAAAAATGCAATAGACCTGATTACCCTAATCCTCAACTCCTGCCTAAGGCCGTCCTACTTCCCCACCATCTGGAAGATCGCTCGCTTTACCATGATGCATTACCTGGCAAGGATCGTCTGCTCCCATCTAACCACCGTCCCAACCGCCTACTTCACATCCTTGGTAAGTTATTTGAAAAGATACTTCATCTAACCCCTCTCTTCGATCTCATTATTACCTCCACACAATTTGGTTTACGTGAAGGTCGCTCGTCGGCCCTCCAAACTTTAAACCTTTTCCTAGCCATCGCCATCCCACTACAAGATAGAAAAGAAATCCCTGCCATTTTCACAGACCTCACCCAAGCTTACGACACCGTCTCCCATCCAATCCTTCTCATGAAAATCCGACCCTATATTTCCGATCATATTCACAACCTACTACAAAGCTATTTAAATCATCGCTCCTTCCACATCCGACACCTATCAAAAACCTCTCCCAATTACCCAATCCAAGCCGGCGTCCCACAGGGCGCTGTGCTATCCCCAATCCTTTTTCCGATTTATATAAACGGCGTTCCACCAACACCAGGAGTACAAACTTTCCTTTACGTCGATGAGCTTCCTTCCGCTCCCTAAACCGATCCTTATCCTACCTCCAATAATCCCTAAACAACTTCCACCTCTGAGCTTCCCAAAACTCCATCATCATAAACCCATCCAAATCCCAAGCAATCCTGTTCTCCTATAAAACATACCCATACAGGCCCCCTCCCATAACCATTGGAAATGACCCATTCCCTGGACACCAGAAATATCTTGCCTTGGCATAACCTTCTCCCGCAGACTCCTTTGGTCCCACCATATTCACAAAATTACTGCCAAAGCAACCAGAATCACCAATACCTTATATCTCATCCTCACCAATCCCCACCAAGAGAAAAATCCAAACTTACAACTCCTATGTCCGTCCCATCCTAACATATGCCCATCCCACACCAATCGCACCAAACTAACCCGCGTGGAAAACCATTAACCATCTGCCTCATCTTCCGCTCACCCATGCACACCATTTACACTCCATACGGCATGAAAACAAAATACCCCACATCCTCACACACCTCCACAACAGCCCAAATCAAAAAATACACCAACAATCCTGTATCCGAAACCTAACCCTTCCTCACCACAACATCCTCATAAACCCACCCTGACACCCCCGGAAAAAGCACCCTTTGGACATCCTCCAACTTCCCCCTCCTATCACCTAAGCCAGAGGGCAAAAATAAACGACAAATTAAACCGACAACGAATTGACAGAATGACTGACACGCTGTACATGTCGTCAACAAAACACCACCGCCTCCTTTGACTAAATCTTTGCCCATCTCTTCCCTCCCACCCTATCCCTTCCTATCCCGGCCCTGCCCCTTCCCTCCCCCGTCTTCCACAACCTAAATAAAACAACCCCTCTCTCCATAGAAAAATTACCCTTCAGCCAACAAACCAGACTCCCGATCCCCGTCCCGTACGGGGGAGAGGAGTCAAAACAAAACAAAAAAAAACCTAAACAACAACCCACTAGAAGTCCACTGTTCGAAGAGACCCCGCAAAGGCGAACACGATTTGTACTCCAAATGAGACGTTGCACGACTGAGAAAAAAGCGAAATGACGAGAGATTTTCCATCGTGAAGACAGGTTTTCGCGCGCCATGTTGTAAAAACCGCAGAATATTTCAATAGCTAGAAACAGTAGTTATTTCTAATTTTTAGAAATGAAACATATCATAAACCGCGATCAAAATTTCTTTAAGTAAAGAAGTAATTTGTGAGCTTTAAGTTAAATTTATTACTTTCCTTCAATCTTTCTTTTATAATCGCAATAGCTTCCAAACACCTCTCAACTTATGTTCACGAAGGGCAATAAATTCGGAGTGGAACCCTTTGTCGCCAAACTACACATTAAATACTCATATTTTCAAAAAACATTCCACATGACTATTCGAAGACCTGATTTTGATGAAACATTTCATTAAGAAAAAGTATATCTACACAGAGGGTATCTTCACAATTGCAGAGCATAATTGAAACCTGGGCTAGGTGCCAGATGTGAAAATTTGCATTTTGTGCGCGGTGCGTGTGAAACGCAATGCAGTGTAAAATGGGGTACCTGAAATTCTCATTCGTAGGAGTTCAAATTGTCGCGACTAGACTGCGCATCAGTCAAGTCTCGCGAGCTTTTGAAAGTTTTTCTTAATTATCTCGGAATTCCATTTGTGGCAATTAACACGGTTTTCACTTACTGTAGTTTTAATAAGTTGCAGATTTTTTCTTCAAAAAAATCAGGCATTTTAACAAGAGCGCTACATTTTCTTAAACATCATTTACGCTATAGAAGGTCCCAAGTTTTAAAAAACAAAACATTTCGTGCCGTTTATAAAAAATGGTTCAAAGAAAATAAAAATTGCTTATAATTAACACAAAACCGATTTTTTCCAAAATTGATATTCTGCAATTGATCTGATTGATGTCGGCCCCTCTAATTTTGAAACTGCTATTTTAATACTAGGGGGTACTTCATATTAAGCCTCTTGGACATTTAAAAAATTTTCAGAATACAAATAGACTCCATCGTTTTTTATTAAATTTCGTTGATGGATATTGTGAAGGACTGTTCAAAAAATAGTTTTTGAAAAACTGAACATGATACTTTTTAGATTTTTTCATTAATACATTTCATTAAGATAAAATTTTTTAAAAGATTTTCATAATTGTCGTTGTAGGAACACCCGAACAAATTTTGAATTTTATCTATTTTCTAAAAATCAGTATTTTCAACCAATGTAAGTCTTGCGCTCTTTTCTTGAACATCCTTCAGGCTAAATAACAAATTTTAATAAAAAACGATGGAGCCGTTTTATGAGAAAAAAATGAATAAACAAAATTAAAAATTGCCTACATTTCACGCAAAGTTATTCAAAATTTCGAAAAATTTTACATGTTATTTCCAAATCGTTCTTAAAGAAACAGATTTCATTAAGGAAAAAAAAACTATCTTTAATATTTAATTTGTAGGAACACACAGAAAAAAATTATTTGCAATTTTTGAAAAATCTGAGTTTTTAACGAAAATGAGACTTGCATTATTCTCTAAAACAGTCCTTCACAATATCCATCAACGAAATTTAATAAAAAACGATGGAGTCTATTTGTATTCTGAAAATTTTTTAAATGTCCAAGAGGCTTAATATGAAGTACCCCCTAGACCTAGTACCACCTACAAGTACCCCCATTAAACAAAATTAGAGGGGCCGACATCAATAAGATCGATTGCAGAATATCAATTTTGGAAAAAATCGGCTGAATGGTTTAATCGCTAGCGCATTTCACGGACATATGTCTTGGCGTCTATCGATTTTTTGGTATCAAGGACCCACGGAACATGGATTCTGGCTACGTGACATGTTAAAAGATTTTTTTTTATTTTAAATTTAGCAACTGGATTTCTCCAATTTTTCGTTACCAGGGTCCTATAATAAAAGGTTTTCTGCCGAAACTTCGCAGTTTTTGTGTCCAGCATTACATAACTTCCTCTCTATTGCGAAAGCAGTAGCGGCAAAGAAAAAGGAAGGGGAGAATTAATGCCAATACTGTGGAAAGTCTGTAGTAGTCAAATCGCAGTAGGACTGGTGAGGACGCAGAATACCCAACCAAACTTTTTCCCTAGGATTGGTAAATGTATTAGGAATTAATTAATTGAATGGATTAGGAAGAGAAAAGAACTGTTTCAATGCAGTTTTCCATTTCAAATGAACAATTCTGTGCTCCATTGAAAATGGATGATTGACTGATATTCAGAAAACAAAACTTTTAGGTTTCTCATTCACTTAAATTAATTGAACACAAATTTAAGTTAATTATGGTACGCCTTCAGGATGCTTTCAAATTCAGTATGCCTTCATACAGCTCATTGTGAATGGTTCATGAATATTCATTCCTGCCTGAAATATGGCATAATATAATTCTGGATAAATACATCTTGTAGCTCCCAAGACTTTTAAGAAACAAAAAGAATTGTACGAATTAGAAAAACCCAATCAAGGGACTTATAAACTTCTCTTTATTAACCTAGGTATTTTACCATTATCTTGTCTCCTGATTTATCAGTGGTTTTTGTCCCAATGACTCACTCAAGGGTAGGAATATATTTTCAGCAAATTCTGCTGTCTGTAACTATAACACTCGAGGTAGTAACAATGTTATTCAGGGGAGTGTCAATAGCTCACTACAAAAACATCACTTTGTTTTTTACATGAGTCAGTCATGAAACGATTAAAATTGATGCACAATTTAAATTCCCAGAAATAATTTTCTGCTGCATTCCAGCTTCTATACAGAGACTATACTGAGCATCAAAAAGGAACTAATGCTAACTTTAACAAAGATATTAATGTATTATTTACCATTTGTACATTCTAAACAACCTATAAAAGCATCGTACCTCAGCTTCTGGGTCAATGACCCACATCTCTATCAGGTTTCCCTAGATCCTTTGAGCAAATGGTGAGATGGCCCCTGCTTTGCTTCAGGATAATGAAATGTAACTTCACTTTCTGCACAAATTTCTTGAACTCTCTTTTTGCTAGGCATGACAAGAGTGGGGTTAGTTATTTGTCAGCAATATATTCAAATCAAATTTAAAGATCATTTACCCAAGCAGTTTATTACATAGGAGGGTACCGTTATCAAATTTAAAACACTACTTTCTACCCTTATTACAACAATTGTCTGAGGCAAAAATCTCTATCTTCAATTTATTTATTTATTTTTTTACATTGCAATTTTTTAAAAATCAGGTATTTCAATTCCAATGGCCATTTTCATATTCCAAAATATCCTGCAGAGAACCATTCTAAGAACTGTCCCAATCTATTTGCCTTATCAAGAGGAATCAAATGAGCCATTGATCACCTCTGTAGGTGCTATAAATCACACAAAACATGTTCCGGAAGTTTAAAAAACTAAAAAATATATTTTTAGAGAAATTTCTTAGAATCTTCTGAATGGATCTGCAAGAAGAAATAATCTATATGCCTTCACGAGAGCAAGACTGATCTAAAGACATCTCATTTGTTCCAATTGGTGAATTGGAAAGGGTCTAACCATGAGTGACAGATTGACTCTGGTTACTTGATTACTACATAAGGATTTCAGGTTTTATATTTTAAGATTGGTCACCAGAGTTCAGTTTCATATTAAACAATGTTGGACCTTCTTGGGAAGGAAAGTAAAAGGAAGAAATAACTGAAGGGGGACTGAAATGGAACTTTGTTTTTTGAATAGAAATGAAAAAGCAACATAACGAGAATGCAGAAACATATTTATTAAAACTGAGATTAACGAATTACAAATTGATTTAAGAACATCCTTTCAAAACTTATTTATTGTGAAACAACAAAGTGATAGGGCAATGGTCACTGCCAAGTACCTGATTACGAATGACACTATCACAGATTTGATCGATTATTCTTCGAGATACAATAAAATAGTCCAACCGCCAACCAATGTTACGAGAACGAGCTGCTTTCATATAAGTCCAAAACGTATATGCACCAGACTCATCAGGATAAAAGTGACGAAATGTATCAATAAAACCTTGAGCAAGAAGTTTAGTCATTCCGGCTCTCTCTTCTTTCGTAAAACCTGCATTCTTTGTATTTGATTTAGGATTAGCTATGTCAATTTCTTGATGTGAGACATTCATATCACCACAAATTATTACTGGTTTCAGAGCGTCCAAATCATTCACGTATTTTAGAAAGGCATCATTCCATGACAAACGTTTCGGTAAAGTCACAAGGCCTTTCCCAGAGTTTGGAACATCTGCAATTATAAAAGCAAAACTGTAACATCATTCAAACTTTCCCTATTTTATCTGTTCTTTTCACCATTGGAGAAAGAAAGAAAGGAAAAAAAGAAAAAGCATTTATCAGTAAAGAAACTGTTTTGAAGATAAACAGTTCAGAACATTCATTTAACACAAAATTGATAAGAACATTTTTTTAAACTGATAACTCTAAAGACTTACAAGGATGGTTGGCCATCCCATTATGCTAGAATTTTTTACCACACACAACAACGTTATGAGGGAAGAACATTTAACAGAAATTCAGACATTTAATTTTCATTCAAGGTAAGCGAGGGGTTGATATTCTGTTTATCTTATTTAGTGGCAAAGAAAAAAGTAATAAATTGTTAATTATTACTAGAATATCTAATTAAAAAGAATATAGGATTACAAGAAAGTAGGTAATCCCTCTGAATTGCTGCCTACATCCCTTCAGAAATTTAGCACAAATATTATTCATGTGAAATGTATTACATTTAATGCATCACATTAACAGCATTAATTCAGATTTTTTTAAAAACTTATTTATTGTTTTTAATTATTATTTTTATAAGCACAGGTATAGAGAGGTCATGATAATTCTGCACCCCCCACCCCAGACTAGTAAACACAAACAAACAAACATTCTTAACCACTACGCGCTGGAGTTTTCTATAGGTCTGTTAGTTCTAGTCATGTTTTTCTATTTTAAAGGAGTGAAGATTATTAGTACTTGGGTGATGAAATACCTGAGAAATGGCTGCACATTCAGCAGCCAATGAAACAACATACAGCACAATACTATTTGTCTGAAGTCACAATATTCAAAGAACCTTATGAAAGTAGAGATAAGGTGAGCGATATTTTGTTGTATGTTAGTAATACCAATTAAAATGCAAAATGATTAAATTATTGGAATTATATCCCTCTCCTTTTTTTTCTTCTCCACTTTTACATGCTATAAGCAGTTTGATTTCCATTCTGTAAACATTTTTAAATTGTAAATTTCTTTTCCCAAACAGAATTATCATATTTCCCAGGAGTCTTATTTTGTTCATATTCAAAGCATGTTATTTCACATTCTGAATTCACTTTCGAATTTCTCATGATTTTTGTTTCCAGCTTCAAAATTCCCATGAAACACTTCATTTCCTATGTCTTACCAACAGTTGTGATAATTAACACACTAAATATCCTAAGAAACAATTTATTTTTGACACTAAGATAACATTCTTCTCTTTCTTGTATATCATACATTATTTCTCTCTCTTTACCACACTAATTTTCAAACCAAAAATTGTTATTTATCTTTAATACCTAAAAATTCACATTCAATATAAATCTCTTTTATATGTTCTCTCACCAGTTAAAATGAACTTATTATTTAAAAGTTATATAGTATTACATGTAAATAAAACAAACATAATTGAAGACAATAAATAAAATAAATCATTTTGGTCTGAAACAAATAAATAAATCTAGCAAACTAGTTGCAGAAAACAGTATATATAATAATATTGCAACAGATTAAAACAACATCATCAGAAGTAAGAAACAAATCACAATAAGAGCACAGAACAGTATGCAACACAGACCCGCATACATTATGCATAACCCAAGAAGTAAATGGCGCTCCTAGTAAATTTGAGTTGCTATGCACGGTTAGATGTTTTTCCCTTAACAAGTATCGGAAACTGCAGTGCCATCAGAATTTGAAGTTCTAATTGGTTATTGAAATCCCCTCTCCCTTGTCAGCTGCTAGCTGTTGAGTAGTCAGAAATATTATTCGGACAATACTAACCAGGAGACCTTGTAGAACCATAAATGAAAGCAGAGAATTTTTTGATTGACTTACAATAACAGTGTTTCAAGAAAAGATTTAACAAATATGGTAACTTTATGTACATTTGCATCTTTTCTTGTCTAAAACAAATTATTTATTATTTTATTTACAAAACAGCACATCTTCACCTAAAACAAATGTACTGCCACATTCATTAAATTGCTTATTTAATCAATCAAAAAAGATTCCAATGAAATAGTAAAATTTTTGGAGGGGCCTGGTTCAGATTAAAATTTGAATATCAACATGAAGCCTCATTCAAACACACGAGTACAAAATACTAAGGAGAATTCAAACTGAGGGGTAAACAACGTTAAGTTTTGAAAAGTTAGGTCATCTTTCCTTTATAATGAAAGAAGTCTTCCCGCTAACAAAAAACAGCAAATTTTGATATCCCAGTAACAGATTCAACAGTGAAACTAACTGTTCTCAACATGGAAAGCAATGTTACATTAACACAACACATCCCACAATTTGGAATATGAAATATAATTACTAGAATTTTCAGAATGCAAAACCTTAGCTTCAGATTCCAATTTTCTCAGCTATTTTTTGAGGTAAATAAATCTCTTTTAGCAAACAAGAATCTCTACAGGATAAAATTGGTACTGTCTTTACTAATCACCTGGATGTATGAAACAGGCATCAAAACAATTTTTGTTTTATACCAACTAGTAATTGTAAATTTGTAATTAATACTGCAATAATTAGTAAAATATTACTGTATAACAGTAAAGAAATGGTACTTTCTCTCAAATCAGTGTTAGAAGAAAATGTATGGCCCAAGGACAAAAGAACACTGAGAAATTAAATCCTCCTGCCCTTGAAGCAAATCTTATTTTCAGGGGAAGCACACACACACACATTAAAGAGATGCAAAATAATGCAATTAATTTTTTATCTTCTAACAATTTCTTCAATAACTTCTACCACTCTTGTAGCCAATGATTCAATAAATCTTAGAGTAACAAATTGCTTGATTTTGTTTTATTGTTGGCTAATTACCTGATGAATACATTGAGTTATTATATTTCCAAAATTAAATAAAAAATTATTCATGATAAAAATATATTGTAGTGCCTAGTATCTACACAGAAATTAAAGATATTTTCCATACTCACATGTTGTGACAAGATAAAATTTCTCATATTCGGCAGTAATTAATCTGCCTTCAGTGTCATGCTCTTTGACATCCATACCGTATTTGACATTAAGAGGTTCCTGTTTAGAAAAAAGTGCCACACCCGAATATCCGTCCTTTTCCGCTGAACTCCAGTAGGCATGATATCCTTCAAATTTAGCTTCAGGTGGTATCTTCTCCTCTGGACACTTTGTTTCTTGCAAACATAATATGTCAGGATTTTCTAATTCAAGGAATTTTGCCCCATCCTTCTTAAGCCATGCTCTCAAACCATCAACATTCCATGACGAAATCTTCAAATTCCACTTTTCCCCACTGGCAGTTGTTTTGTCACTGCTGAAAACTACTTTAGAATAATCGGTAGAAGCTTTGTTCAACATTTCACTCTTATCTTTAGTTTTCTTTATTTCTGGTTGATCCTCCTCCTTTACAGTATCTGGTTCTGCATTTCTTTTATTCACCTTTCCTTTCCCCGTGGCGGTCTTACTACTCACAGCGAACGTTTCATTTAAAGAAACCACTTTCGACGTTTTGCTTATAACAAATGTTTTTCGGGGCAATTTCTGCGATGTGTCGGGCTCATCGGAATTTTCCTGAGAACCTTCTTTGCTAGTTCCGGGAATCTCTTTCAACGGTTTGTTTCTCTTCCCTCGGATTTTTTCTTTTTTTCCTCCCTTGACAATCTTCTTGTCCAAATCCTCACCCTTTTTATCTGTTGAAGAAACTTCATAATACGCAACAGGTTTTCGGACTCTTAAAGACCTCCCTTCTGAGACATCACCATTTGTTGCTGCTGGGTCTTGATCTGCATTGTCAACTTCCTTAGATAGAGCACTTTCCTTAATCTTACGAAGTGGCATCGCAAAATGAAAAACTTGAAATTAGTTCGCTTATCTTCAATAGCTAACAAACTCGGGATTTATTACCAGCACAGTATTCACACTGATATTCCAATCACTGCCACCACATGGCCGCAAGCTTCTGCCGAACTGAAACCCTGTGGTTCGCGCGCTTTGACAACACTACCAACCAACTCTCTGCTACCAACCAACCAACAACCGACCGTCAGATCGACCCTGACTGAAAAGTGGCGACCAGTGGGAACCCAGGGTGACACAGTAGTAAACTGTCAAAAGTGAATAGGTTTCATAGCTTTGTCTTTGTCATAGCTCTTTCTCTCTATTTCTGAAAATATCATTACATTTTTAGTTGAAAACACTTCCCAAGTTACATTTTATTGCTTTAATATCATACTAATTAATGCACAATAAGAAAAATAAATTACATTAATCTTGACATCGTCTACAAAGTTGGTACACAGTTCCTTTGGGCCACAGTATCTTTGGAGCAGTATTGAAACCATAGAGCAAAAATATATCTTCTCTGTGACAGAAACGCACTAGCGATTCAGAAAAAATCGATTTGTTCGTTAGTTTTATTAATTTCGTTAGTTTAGTTTAATCGATTCGTTTGTAGCAGGAGAAATTCATCTCTCATTTCTCCATACAATGTGCAAGATAAATAGAAATGAAAGTAGGTCAGAAATAAACGTTCATCACTAATTTTTATCATGCCCATTTTTAAGTTTTCTTTGATCAAGCATTGAAATGCTTACATCAATAATTATTCTTGGGATTTTATTTTTTTGGCGCGTGAGGGCCTTCTTCATGGAATGTCACGTCTTTCTCGGTCATTCCGCTAGATGTTGCATCATCGCGAACATATCAAGCACTGCTTCCGATCATGGGGCATCTAATAAAAAATTCAAGTATTCATAAGTTCTTCAAATACCTTGATCACATGAAGTCGCTGCAGGAATTTTGCAAATGTACATTCCGGCCTGAGATGTAGTATAATTCTGGGGAAGCTCATCCTGCAATTCCCAAATCTTTAATTGCAAAAGAAAATTTTTCGAACAATGAACAAATAGCATCCACGTGATCCCTTATCCCAGAATGAAGTTTTTCCAAAACTCACACAAATGTATTTTTTAAAACATCTCTCACTCCTTTAATTTGGACATGTCTGGCGATTTTTTATACATTATTGCTTTTGGTAGTGAAAGATTTTCAAATGACTACAAATGAAGTTCTTAGGAAGCTCCCAGACTTTTAGATTACAAAAAATAATTGCACTAATAATAAACAAATCCCACCCACGTGATTCATGTAAGCTTATTAATCTAGGTATGGTACCATTACCTTGTCTCTTCATAAATGAATCAGTGGTTTATAAAAAATGACTTCTTTAAGGGCGGGAATATATTTCCAGCAAACGCCGTTGTCTGTAACTACAACACTCGACGTAAAAATCATATTCATCAGGTGACAATATCAACAGCTCACTACAAAAAATTCACATACATGTACATTTATTTTACAACACCTTGCCAGATGGCATTAAACGATTCAATTAGATACAAAAGTGTAAGTCCCAAGTAAAATCATTTCTGCTGCACAGCTGTTTCTATACAATTAGAGACTATACCGAGCATCCAAAAAGAAAGTAATATTAATTTTAACAATGACATTTAATGTATTACGTATTTATCATTTGGATTGTATAATTCTAAAGAACCTGTAACAAGTTTTGAACTTTAGCTTTTGGGTCAATGACCATCTCGACCAGGTTTTCTTCCTGTTTCCCTGATCCTTGAGCAAATGCTGAGATGGATCCATATTTTGCTTCTGAACATAAATGTAACTTCAAATTTTCTTCTCCCCATAGCAGTTTTTAACTGTTTTTGATGTAATAAATAAATAGAAAATACAAAAGATTGTGAAAAAAGAGCTTTGAAATTCGATTTACACTAGAGCTTAAACGATAGTCTTAAAAACGGCTGCAAATGTTTCAACGAAAATTACCTTGTAGGGCGAATATATATATATATATATATATATATATATATATATATATATATATATATATATATATATATATATATATATATATATATATATCTGTGTGTGTGTGTGTGTGTCTGTGTGTGTGTGCGTGTGCGCGTGCGCGTGCGCGTGTGCGTGTGCGTGTGCGTGTGTGTGTGTGTGTGTGTGTGGTGACGAACGCGAGTGACTACGTTCGTCCCACACATCAAGAAAACGCCTGTAGTAGACCGGGTGAGCGAGCGCGCCTGCAGCCTATAATTCTGTTGCGCGCGATGTCCGCGGCAGAGCGCAAGAATATATTTTTTTTATTTACAGCTAGTTAAACTCCACAAAATTTTGTCGCCAATTTTCATTTTTTTATTATTAAATTTCGAACTGTTAAATTACAAATGAGTGTTTTTCTTAAGTTGCTGATCCATCACAACACTGAAACAGGCATCCAGAATTTTCGCGAAACTAGCTGGCACCCAAGTAGATTAAAATACCTAAGAAAACATGCAGGATGGAACACAGCTACATTATAAATGTTAAGATTCAGCAACCCAGAACGAAGATAATAGTTATATATTTAATAGAGAGAATGGTCAAAGAATGAAAGATGTATTGAAAAAGAATGTTCGAAGAATAAAAAATGTATTGAAAGAAGATTGGGACAGTCTTCATTTTTGCTATGCAATAATGTGGCAAATTTTGTTAATAAGAGAGGGGTGTGGTTGTTAGAAGATAGGAAATGACTAGTAATAAATATGAATATACTGAAGAGAGTATAAGTTAGTAGTAAGTACGAGAGTATAGAGTAGCAGTTAAGAAAGACAGATACTATGAATTTAGAATGAACCCAATTGGGATCCTAAAGGAAGACAAGTTGTAAATAAAATGAACACTGAAAAAGTTGGAGCCAAAACTTCATTGTGGTTTGATATTAATATGAACAAATATAAAATCAGTTCATATTATATGTGTAAGTATAAAAGTGCCTGCAAGATTGTTTAGAAAATACTGTAAATACATTTTATGGAATTAAGTGAAAAATTCAGGTATATTTCGAAGTGATAAATATTTTTTTAATTATATTTTGGTTACAGATACAAATTAAATTCAACACAGATACCAGCATTTTCACAGTTAAAGGAAATCTACATTTTAGTAAACATAACAAATGGAAATCATGATCACATGGAATGCATTTTAAATAATTCTAATACTATTTACTTCAACTCACTATCTACATATATACTACAATGAAAGTTTATGGTATCATTTCACTACCCAACTATAGTATTCGACAATAGATTCCAATAATGTTATAGCCACAGTCATCATTTTACTGAAAAATAAGGATTTACAACACATGACGCATAGTATAATGAGCAAAAGTAGGATTATGTAATTACAGTGAATCAGTACTTGTGTCTCATTATAAAAAAATTCGTACAATTTGTCTTAAATGTGAAAAAGGGGAACCTAAAAAAAATATATATATATATAAATACATCCAATAAGTCGATTGCTAATGTTCCAACATTTTTGGGAAGTATTATAACTTCTTATAATGACAAATATAACAAGATTGTATCTGTACTTTACATCTTTTAAGTTAAAAAATGTTGACATCAAGAAATTTAATGCAAGGAAAATTTAGTTTTCATTTTAAGGTTCGAAATTTTAAACTTGGCTCACATGGCATGAACAATTTTGGGCTATTTGCTGTTCTTATTCATAATGCTGTAAGAGCTGGGAAACTCAGCAAATCTCTCAGAACATCATCACAAAGAATGAATAGGGGGAGATACTAAAAATCATTTAGAATATTCAACAGAAAAAAAATTTTCCGTAATTAAAATAAGACTCATTCAAAATTAAGAAAACACAAAAGATCAATAAGTTATTTGGTTCTATTGAAAATATTGCACACAAATTTTCTTAAATTAATACTAAAAACTAAATCAATTTACAAAGGTAGCAACCAAGTACATCATGGAACAAATTAAATGGAAATTTTTGACATACATTTCAGAAAAAGCTGTAATTTTAAGTCTTTTATCTCAAAACCATCAGACTATATATTTAAAAAAATATTTTATGGAAAAGCAAAGTCTGAAAATTAATTTATAGTTTATTCCATCAAATTTTGCAAAATCTGAATACAGGACTCTGAGATGTTGCGAGTCAAGGAGACCAGTAATATAAAAAAGTATTTTCATTCCTACATAAACTAAATTTATCACACAATAATTCTTTCACTTCTGCATAGATTTGTGAATAAATATGAATAGGTACTCAATGAACATGTATTTCAAAGAAACTTACATTATTTTCCCATCAGCATAGAATTCATTTTTGAAATTAATGTAGATTGGAAGTGGAATTCATTTCACAACTCTCAGAGGTATGCAAGAAGTAGCCATGACATATTAGGTTCTGCTTGAAAAAATATTTAACGAAGAAATGAATCAGTCAAATATTCAGAGCTTTACCAGCTAAATACACAGAAGTGTACACTAAAACACATTAATTCATGGAGCTATGTCAATTTATTTTATTTTTCTGAAAAAAACTATGAGCATGTTTCATTAATAAATGAAAACATACACTATTTCCAATAAAAGAGGTGGAAGAGGATGAGATTTGTGATATTATAGGTGAGCATTAGAATACACTTCCTAGTTGTCACTGTTAATAGATGATATGAAAGAAATGTATGAATAGCAATTATTCAGGAATGGCATGAAGAAAGAGCATATATGAGCACTTACACTTACAGATTTAAGTGTTAAGCCATGCACCAAAATTTCCATTTAGGTCTATGTAACCTTCATGGTCAATAATGCCCAAATATTAAGAGTTTATATTCAGCACACTAAGTGATTTTGAACTTCAAAAGCATATGCATTATTATTTACTAGAAAACCCTGATACTTACATGACTTTTGTTCAATATGTCAATAAAGTACTGAAATACTTCTGTTATCAACATTAAGTAAACCCTTCCCATATAAAATTAAAGTAATTATAATATGGAGATATTCAGAGAGATTTATTCAAACTATCTCTGAATTTTTATCTGTCAATTTATATGCATATAACTTTGAACAATACTATCTAAAACATCTCATGCATGAAATAAACTTTTTAACTATCATGCAAATCTCTGATTACTACCAGACAAATACTACCTTCAGAAGTCACTAGTTTTTGTTTATAGGGAAATCAATTAAAATGTAACTTATATAGTTAATGGAATAAATTTCCAAAATATATAAAAACATGTACTATCTTTACTACTACTACCACTACTTCTAGTAACACCATTAAGTTAAACAATGGAGAAAAAACAAAACAACTGATAAAATATACTTGGTTTGTACTTTGAAAGTACAGCAAAATGAACACACTGCTTCTCACACCTGCGTAATCTGAAGTACAGTAGATAAATATATAGGTATATACTAGCTCCATGTCATTAATATTAGACAATCTGCAAGACAATCGGACGGACTAACTCTGTACAATACATAGTAGTAGCGCATTGATAATGAATCAAATTGTCACTTAAACACGAACCTCAATTTTTCATACAAAATCCTTTCAGACAAAACACAAACATTCCCTGCCCAGCAGAGAATAGTGCTATTCATGTACACATTTACAATAAAAACAAGTCTTCCCTGGGCCTTAATATCCCATCAGAAAACAGGTCATACAAACACATAAATTATTAAAAATTATGTCACTTTTAACAATAAATTAGATAAATATTTCAAAATTAACTTTCTCTCTAAAGAAATTTAAAAAGTAAAGCGTATCCAATCCAATGCAACACAAGCTAATACATATTTCCATTCAAAGACAACTATCGTATTAGTACATTAGTACAATTTGTCATTTTCAGACATCATCAAAAAGCCCACGAGGTGGAGGACCCACTCGTCCACGAGATGCGACAGGAGGGCCATAGCCATCTGGGCCTCCCTGGTATAGAAGTGCTGTGCTGGAGCTTCGATGGCCTCTGCTATGACCCAATTCTGGCTCCGCATAGCTTCCATCAGTAGATGCAGTCGTAGTAGAAGCTGTCCCAACATAGTAATCTACTGGTTCCACATCTCGCAGAAGAACTGCCCTTGCTGATTCTGCTGAGTCATCACGATGCAGGGGTCTCACTAATAAAAGCAAAATGAAAAGAAAACAAAAAAACATTTCAGAATATGAAATAAAATGTTCACATTACTAAACAAATAACAATGATTTGATGAATTTTTTATAAATTTTTAAGTAACACAACAATTTTGTGAAGAAGAAAAAAGAATCTTACTTTTTCTCATCATATGCTTCAACATATGTAGTCTATTACACAACATTAGTCATACTGTCTCTACTTTTCAAAATTAACAGACTCCTACTATTTTCTTATAACATGAAAAATAAAATAATCTCAAAACTACAGTTTTGTTTTTACATAAAATCAGAAAAACGGTTTAAGAAGTTACAAGCAATGTTGCAAGCAAATTGTCAACATTTCCCAGCAGCAGCAGCAGAAAAATTTAAAGAAAACCAGATCTGCACAATTCTTTAAGACTAAATGCACCGAAAAATAACTTGTAGGAAAATTCAATAGATCGCAGCATTGTCATATTTTGCATATTTTGCTGTTTTCACAAAATACTTTTTTTATTCTACCAATTTTCTTCAATTTTATGACTCATTTTCATGAAAAGGGGTATTAAAAAAATACTTATTTCGATGCGCATCATCATTATGTTTAAAATAATCATTCGGTAACAATTGCTGCAGTTTCAGGATTATGGAATAATTCACTTTGGGCGTGTGAATCTCATCGCGGTACTCCGCGGTACTGCAATGAAACGAAGCGTTCAGTTCATGGGATTTTTATTTAATATAAAGTGCGAATAACGACTTATTTCTGATATAAGGCAATAGAGCAATTCATTATTTTACAAATTTTCAGTGCATATTTCTGCAGACAGAGCTTTTGTGAATCATTTTATTTTTAGCTTGTCCACTTCTTTGCGGCACCTTGCATTAGTGAAATTAACAAGGCGTTCGATACAAGGGATTTTGTAGTAATAAGGATTGCGGATAACGATTTGTAACCGATATCGGGCAATAGCGTATTTGAATATATTATAAATAAAGCAAAATTTTGTAGCCAATCTAAGCAGATTAAGATTTTACGAAAAATGTTTGATGGGCGGATGTTTCGGAATCATTTTTTTTCGGTCCCCACATTGGATCAGACATGTTGTTTTGGGTAATTTTGATATCAGATATGAAATAAGCGACTTAGAAAACTACTAGGTAGAACTTAGTAATTGAATCTGATGCCATTTGACGTTTTGGCCAAGTTTTTGCCATCTGCTCGCACCGTGCCTCGGTCGGACAGATGTTATGGCGTGAATCAAGTATTCGGTAGCAAGGACCCACAAAACATGGATTCTGTCTACACGTGTTTGAGGAAATTATTTGCTACATATTGGTACAAGCTTTATCCATTTTTTCGTTACTAGGGCCTGGCAATAAGAGGGCATTTTCGGTCGAAAATTCCCCGTTTCCAACGAACGATTACAATACTTCCTTTTCATACGAACTAAGGGCCAGTAAGTAGCAAATTCTTCGCCCTCGCTCTGCACTTGTTTCGCTCTATTTCTCTTCTTACACGGAGTAATCTTTCCAGAGAACCGTAATTCACCACGTATTTTACCAACACTTTTGCATTTTTCATCTGCCGCAGAGCCTTTGTCGGAATTTTATCCGCTATTGTTTCAAAACCATTTCCACCTCTTCTTCTCCACCTTATGTAATTACTGCACATATTAAGTTTTTCCGAACCTCACACAAAACAATTTCCTTTTCAATACTTCTGAGTGATTTTCTCTGCGAATGTTTCAAGCCTGACATACCAGGAAATGCTTCACGTAAATACCACGTTTCACTAACAAAACAAATGTAGCACACACTTCTTCAGAGGTGGCCAAATTATTAGACTAGAGTTATTCAATAAGACAAAATGTATTTGCGACTGTAGATATTGACACACTCTGTGGAGAGTGTTCTAATGTTTTATAAACATTTTGAAATTAACATACTTGGTCTGAGGTACATGGAAACTTAATTAAATTCTTTCAATTTTTAATGTTAATTTGCAAAAAGCGAATGAGTTGTTTTTTATGATGATCTTTTCTTACATTTCTTTTAACTATCGTACGAACAATTTTCGATGGTATTCATGTCAGGGCTATTTGCAGCCCATTGGAACCCATACTGATCAAGGTCTTGATGATATTTTCCAACTTTCTTTCCTCTTGTGGTATGGAGCATAGTATCTTTTTTTTCTTTTTCTTTTTTCGAACAACTCATTTATGTGAGGGAACCATTGGTTCATCAGGGCCTCTAAGTATTTAGTCGTACCTCATTGTACCATTAACTGTTTATACATTTCCAATAACATTAATAAACATTACACTTCAAACAGTTATTTTTGTCAGGTGCTTCTCAAGATTCATTATAATCCATTAAGTTAGAGAACAAATATTTACTCTGATAATTTGGCCACCTCTGTAGATCCTTGTTGTTAGGGTTACGCTGATTTCACATCAAGGCAGAAGAGAACGATCATTTAGACTTGGCATAGAGAGTAAATAAATAAAGTTTGAAAGGGACCTAACTCGTACAGCGCACGACACCCTGAAAAGGAGTGCAGTGTTCGTTAGCAAATGAAAACTAGCACTGACCATGTGCATTAGTTTATAATACTGCGTCATAGCCCGCTAGTACGCCTAACTTAGGGATACTAAGGGTCTATGGCTGGGTTAAGTAAAAACGAACAAAGATTAACCTCACACAATTTCTAGACATTTGTACGGAGTCTGCATCGAGTATAATGATTTTTTGAAAGGTTGAGCAGGCGTACACGTTTTCTTGGAACAAATTTCATCAAAATCATAAAATTGTAATGGCGGGAGACTATAATCTTCCAGGTATGAATTGGTTAAATCTTAATCATGGAGTGACATTATTGTCCAACCCTGACTATATAAAAACAGTTTATGAAAACGCTATCTCTATCTCGGACTCTTTCGGATTCTTAAATTTAAAACAATACAATGATAAACATAATCATGTAGGAGGACTTCTGGATTTGATATTCTCAAACGGACAAGTAGAAAATCTTGACATATCCATAGACCCCTTAATCTCACCTGATTTCTACCATCCTCCATTGACATTTGATATAGATTTTTGCAATAATGAGGATTCACAAAATCTGAAATTTAATTTTCAAACATACGATTTTGACAAAGCAAATTATTCTGAAATAATAAACAATTTAATACAAGTAGACTGGAATGATATTCTAAATAGTAATATACTTTTATCCCTTGAACATTTTTATCAAACATTGCAAACAATTATAAAAGAACATGTCCCACAAAAAATTATAAGATCATCCAAATATCCTGTATGGTATTCTCCTGAACTAAAAGAATTGATTAAAACAAAGTATAAATCTCATAAAAATTACAAAAGAAATTCCAACACAGAAAATTATAATATTTTCTCACAGCTTAGAATTCGTACAAAAACCCTTCAACGAGAATGTTTCAATAAATACGTACATAACACTGAATATCAAATTAAATCAGACATTAAAACTTTTTATAAATTCATTAATAATAATAAGAAAGACTCCGGGTTACCATCTATCCTTACATTAGGAGATCAAATGAGCAATAATGGACTAGAAGGAGTTAATCTTCTAGCTGACCACTTTTTATCTGTATTTGAACCAGAAAATAATAATTTAGTAACTAACCAAAATCGCATCAATAACTCTAATCCGTGCAATATCAGAACCCAGATACCATCCATTGAAATTACATATTGTAAAGTACTACATCAACTGTTAACATTAGATGAAAATAAATCTACCGGACCAGACGGAATCCCATCTAAATTTTTGAAAAAATGTGCATCTATTCTATATAAGCCAATATGTGATCTTTTTAATAAATCACTACGAGAGGGAATATTTCCCGATAAATGGAAAGAAAGCTATATTACTCCCATTCACAAATCAGGTGAAAAAACAAACGTAAAAAACTATAGACCGATTTCTCTGATAAATGTTATTCCAAAAATGTTCGAAGCAATAATAACCGAAAATATTAAACCATACATTAATTCATTTATAATAGATGAGCAACATGGATTTGTGAATGGGAAATCAACCTTAACAAACTTGCTACTTTTTTATAATGATATCATAGAAGCTTTGGAGAATGGATTGCAAATTGATGTAATATACACTGACTTTTCAAAAGCGTTTGACAAAGTTTCGTTTGAATTACTTGAAGAAAAAATAAAAAATATAGGTATAACAGGCCCATTGCTCCATTGGTTCCACTCATACTTGAGAGATAGATCTCATTATGTGAAATACAAATCTTTTATTTCAAAAAAAATGAAGATAACATCCGGAGTCCCTCAGGGATCACATCTTGGTCCACTTTTGTTCATCTTGTATATAAACGATATTTATACGTCCTTCACAAATAGTAAATTTTTACTTTTCGCAGATGACTGCAAATTTTATCGTGTAATTAAAAGCGAATCTGACTGTACTGAATTACAAAATGATTTTTTTAATCTGGTAAATTGGTGTGAAAACAACAATATGAAACTAAATGTTGAAAAATGTAAAATTATGAGCTTCTCAAAAAGTAAATCTGTAATCAATTTTCGATATGGAATTAATAACATATACTTAGACCGAGAGACTCAAATTAAAGATCTGGGCATCATTTTTAACTCAAAAGCGAACTTTATCGACCATATCGATTACATAACAAGTAAAGGCCTCAGAACTTTAGGTTTTGTTAAAAGACACAGCGGTGAGTTCAAAAATATTGATACGCTTACAACATTGTACAATTCATTAATTAAACCTATATTAACTTATGGTTCTACGTTATGGTCTCCCTATTTCAACACTCATATAAATAGAATCGAAAGAGTTCAACATAAATTTTTAGCATATGCATCGTTTAAAGCACATTTACCAAATCCATCAATAAGTCATAACTATACAGACATAATGAAATTAACTAATCTTAGTACATTAGAATCATATAGACATTATATTGATGCTTGTACTCTGTATAAAATAATGAATGACAAAATACAATGTAATAAATTGAAATCTTTATTTACCATCAATGACCAATTATACAGTCTTCGAAATGTAAAACCATTTAAAACTATTTTATACAAATCATCGTACGGCCTATACTCTCCAATAAGCAGACTATCGCGAATAGGCAACAACACACTATGTCCGTCCCTTAAAATACCATCTTTTTTTTCCTTCAAAAATAAGGCAAAACTATCTATATTGAAATGTTGATTGTAAATATATTGTATATGAACTATATATATAATGTAATATTGTTGGGCTATAAGCCTGTAAGCTTGTAAATAAATAAATAAATAAATAAATAAAAAAAATTTCACATGAGATGGTCCAGGAATCGAACACGGAGCTCCTTGGTCAAATGCAAGCGACTTCGCAGTGTCAAGTACACCAATGTTGAAACGAAGAATCATTCAAAGAAAGCAACACGTCATTAATCACAATTAGACATTTTCTTCGTGTACAATAATACAGCAATATTTTACGCAGAAATTTTACAATTACAATATCAGGGAGCTTTTGCACGGCATACAGCAATTGACTGCAATATCGATCTTCTGCACGATCGAAGATGTAAAACGTGATGTGAAATTCCAGCAACGCATGTACAGAAGATCGATAATGCTGAAGATCGATAGGCAAATTTTTTGAACAAATATAAATCTTAATAAAATATGTATTAATATTTTAGAATTATTTTCCTATTAGGAATGTTTTTGTATACTTTTTTCTCTTCATTTTATGAGCTATTAACACTTCTAATGGGAAATCGTCTGCATTTCACGGGGAATTGAATTAGTATGGACAATTTTAACCGTTTGAACCTGACAACACTCTTTAGGTGTAGAGAAAAGCAAACAATTGTTCATTGTTTGTTAATTGTCAAATATTGAAAATATAAGCCAAAAGCGCCCCACCCTGAAATATGTTGTTTGTTACTTGCCCGATAGTCCTACAAACGAAAGATGTAAATTTGTTGTTACCTTGTAGACACCTTCATTTACTACTTAGATTACTTACATTTCTACTTATTTTCATGAAAAATATAGAAATACTTATTCTGCCTCATGATATTACGACTCACTTTCAATGGAGAATATTCATTAAATTTAAATAATTTCTTTCCTTACAAAATTGTTCAAAACTTCTACTTCACATGTTTTAGTTATATGCATAAGAAATTAAAACGTTTATAAAACATTATCTTTTTGTTTAGATTCAGCAAAATGATACTGTATTACAAATTATAAGGATCCTTA